>OMKZ01015858.1:0-13759 GCA_900302535.1 Neoniphon sammara | reverse complement strand
AAATAACTATAAATAAGGTGAATATGAAAAGCAATGATACAAAGACACAAACATTTTAAAAATCTTGATCGGGCAAAAGTTTCAGGACAGCGATCTTCAGTTACTCTTGTGCTGTTGACTCGTCTACAGGGCGGAATATAGATTTCACATCGTAAAAAAAGATGAATGAATATGGGGGAGGGAAGAGCAGCCTGTCAGCATTTCATCATAAGCCTTTATTGGCCTTTGTGTTAAAGTGCAAAAAGGACCGAATTGAGCACGCTGTCCAAATATTTACCCTCCTGACTAAGAGAAAACTGATGAGACTAACTCGTCGGTGTCTTAACTAAAGGCTGAGAGCGGAAGGTAAGTAAAGCCTGAAAGCGGAACAGAGGAACCAAATGAAAAAAAAAAAAAAAGAGAGAGACAATGGTGAAAGATTGGTCCGTGGAGAGAACACATGATGTGATGAACAGAATGGGAGAGAGAAAGCAAAGAAAGAAAGAGGAGGTTGAAGAGAGAGGCATCCTGTGGAGAAAGGAGGGGATTTCCCACACCACAGATGGAAGCCATTAGTATGGTGTTGTTGCTGAAAAACCTTTCATGTCTCTGCACTTATTAGATAATACTGGGTTAACAGTAAACAGCACGGTTTTGCAAATGGGTATAATATGCAGGCACAGCAACTGTTTTACCATTCAGTGCCTAAAATTGGTTTGAATGTAATAAAATGTAATAATTCAAAATGTAACCTATAAAATCTCCATGCCGAGTTTTAAATTGTCAGTTGACGATGAAAATATTCCATGGCTTAACTTAACCAAGAAACTCCCAGAGATGGAGACGGGCTGCAGTGAGGTCATGTTGAAACCAAAGCCACAACCGCAACTATGTGCGCGCACACGCCGACGCGCACAAACACACATACACACACACTCCACTGGGTGATACATGCGTGCTGATGTCATCACCGCAGCCGGGTGACACACAGGGGTCAAGCAGGGGTTTCACCTCTGAACCCTGAACTCCTTGACCTTACACCAGCATCCAACCAGCGCCACATCAATACATATTCTGATATTTCTTGGCCAGATTCTGTTTTTTTTTTATTTTTTTTATTTAGCCTGCTGCTAGACAAATCTGAATAGAAAAAGCACCAAGCGTTATAACTTGACATATTGTGATATTCCAGGTGGTGTGATCCTTAGAAAGGATATTTTAATATACGGTACACCAAAGAAATAGACATCTTGCTTTGTAGATTCTCATGACCGATGTAAGTGTTTAAAGCTCAGGGCTATTCTGTTCAACACATGTTCGGTTAAATGGCCTACTGTACACCGCGCGTGGAAAAAAAAAAAAAAAAAAAAAATCTAAATGTTTTTGATTACCAGGCTTACACAGGGGACTATGGGAAATAGGATAAGAGAGGAAGCTTCTTTCCCTCCCTCCTTCCTTCCTTACCTTATTTTCTCCTCTGCTAGCTTTCCCTCGTTCAGACACCCCGCCATCCGCCTTGCCTCCTCTGCACGGGCTGCCAACTCTTCCACTGAGTGAGAGAGAGGGGGAGAGAGAGAGAGAGAAAGTGTGTGAGAAATAGTAGCATTTCACTTAAGACACTTTTGGTTAAGGTTCAGTAGAGAGCAGGCCGAATGCAAATGGATATATATGAAGAGAATCACACATAAAACACAGAAAGAAACATATTCTGAAAGACATTTCAAAACTGAGTATGAATAAAAATAAGTTCAATCTAGTTCTAGTTGATTTTTTTGTGCTTATTTAAAGAAAGAGAATAACATGCAGCGAGCATGAGTAAAGAGATACACAGTGATGCATATCTTCCAGCACACCAAGGTTGAAATGATTTACAAAACATGCATACACAAAAGGTGATTATTGATTCCGGTCAAGTCGAGCACGAGTGGGAAAATATGAACTGTGAGTCACCTTCAAAGCCAAATAGAGAAGCCCGCCACAGAAGAGGCATTTGAATACCTTTTAGAGGCGGAAAAGGAAGGAGCGAACGTCTTGCACTCCTCACACTCAGACGGGGCAGCAGCCCTTTTGTTGAGAGACAAAAGAAGCGCTCCCCGTCTACATCAATAGATGGCACTCTTTACCTTGAGCAGGCCACTTGAGCACACACTCCTGACTGCAGCCCTTCAATCACGCTCCCTTTTCAGCCGTCTCCTCCGTCTACATGCAATAAAACCCCATTGTCCTACACTTAGTAGTTTAGCACATTGAGCGGATGCATAATAAACCACTAGTCAGGTTCCTTGGTTAGGTTTGCTTTGCAACCCCCTTTTTTTCGGTTTGAATTTAAAATTTGGATTTTCTTTCTTCCCTCTTTTTTTTGTTCTGTGCTGTTTTGTGAGTCAGTGTTTTTTCATAGCATTTTTAAACCCTCAGTATTCACTGAATATAACATAAACTGTCAGCCATCGGTGGTCAAGGCTGGTGAATATTGAGAAGTTGGGAGAGCTGAATATTTAGAGGTGTGTGTGCAGGCTTGAGTTTGTGTCTGTGTGTGTTGAATATTTACAGGATGGACTGTGTATGTGTGTGTGTGTGAGAGAGAGAGAAAGAGAGGGAAATAGAGGAATATTTGGTGTATCGCTATAATGCTTTTAGTGCCACACGCCACGCGGTGATGGCAGTGGTGGGATGGATTGAACGGAGGGAAGCTAAAACCAATACCAGAAAGGAAGAGATACAGAGAAGAAAATCCACACTTAATAAACCTATGATTAATTTATGGTTTTGCAGCATCCAAACTGTTTAAACTGAAGCCCTAGGAAAATTGAAGAGGCATCTGGAATTGCTAAATATTTAACGATGCACAAACACAGTGTTTTTTTGCTTATGTGTGTACGTGTGTGTGTGTGTGTGTGTTGCGGGGGGACCCACCTTGGTTATTTTACTGAACCTCAAGGTGAAAGTTTGTTATGAATCTAAATAATCAATAAAGCAGAGAAAACTTGAGCTGGGGATCAAATTCACATTCAAGGCATTAGTCCGAGATGACCTCTGTGACACCTCCCACCAGGGGAGGCCACAGGGAGAGCAATTAGCCGCACAGACTGACCGATTACACACACACACACTCTCACACTCGTGTACAAAAACACACATGAGCAGAGGTACACAAACAGAGGGTAGAAAGACACAAAAATTAGCTGGCTTTCTCTAGAACCTAAAAGTTACTGCAATGAAATTTAGAAACTCATGTATACACAAAACAGTCGAAACACACACTGACACACACAAGGGTGTCTACACTGCAAAAAAACAGATAAAGATGTGGGGTGTATTTGGCCCACGAAGGGTTGATGACCAAATGCTGGCAACATTTTCCACATTCCACACGGATCGCACACAAACTCTCGTCGGGCTTTCTCCGCTCTTCTTCGTGGCTTTGCAGCTCAAGGTACAACGGCGGTGCGTAATCTGAGGTCTGGGATCTCTCTCTCGCTTTTCCTCTCTCCCTCTGTCACTTTCTCAACCCCTTTTTAGCAGCGCCACGACTGGAGTTATGACATTAGTTTAAAATCTAAGATCTAGGGTCTCTCCCTCTCACTTTCCTGACCCCTTTGTACTGGCTTCACAACTTAAGGTATGACATTAGTCCATAATCTAATTCTCTCTCTCTCTCTCTCTCTCTCTCTCAGCCCCTTCATATGAGCTTCAAAGCCCATCATGCGGCATCAGGCTATAATCACAGATCTGCGGTCAGATTACCCTGCTCTCACAGCTAACCTTTAACATGAGAGGGATGAAAACCCGGCTAACCCTGAATCAGTGGTTGGGGCTCGGCTGGGCCCGGCCCGGTCCTCATAAAAGCTTCATAAGGCTTCATAGGGGCTTCCTTAGGCTTTGTTGGGGGATTCGGAGCGGGCTGTGGTGGTCCCGCGAGACGTCCCAAAGCCTCCCAAGACTCCCTCTCTCTCTCTCTCTCTCTCCCTTTCTCTCTTTTCTGAAGTTTCACTGACTTGCAACACTGCTTTTGGGTATAAGCCAAAAGGTGCAGGCAGACACACAGCCGCACGCTGTCACACACACACACACGCACACACACACATGCAGAAATTTTAAAAAATGGAATGAAATTCAACACACATGCAGGGAACAATGAACACGCACCGACTCTAAAACTCACACACACACATTCACCCCAACACACTCCCCTCTTGCACTCTCCTCTCCGCTTTATTTACAATCCTCTGGCAGCGGTACAAGGGCCCGGGGCTATAACACACGGCACCTAATGCTCAAACTGCCAGGTAATCTCATGTCTGACATCCCCCTTTGATAGAAACTGATCAATAGACTCTTGTAAAGGAGTCATTTTCTCTGATGTTTCTACCAACCCCTTCTCTCTATCTCTATCTCTCCCTCCCTCTCTTTTTCTCTCTTTCCCCTTCTCTTTTATTAGCCATACATTTATAATTCATATTTCAGTGGGGCTGAGTTCGCTCTGAGACAAAGGGGAGGCTTCTTTGTGTAATAAAGAACAATGGTGGTGAAATGATGGGGAGAAACACCAGTGTTTGCTGCTGGTTCCGGTGAACAACAGTTTTGGGGATCGATAGAGTGTGAAATGGGATTATAGCTAGTAATAGAGGTGAATTGGAGGAGAGAGGCCTGTGCACGTGCGTGTGTGTGTCCAGGGATCTGGATAGCAACACACACACACACACACTCTCTCTCACATACACACAAACACACATGCGTGCGCGCGCACAGACACACACACACACACAAACACACACACGCACTCGCACACAATGATGATTTCATCATCTTTAGGCTGATACACATCAGCAACACAGAGGGATGTAATATCACATTTCTGTTTTGGTGGAAGAGTGGAAATATGGATATTGTGTTTTTGTTTATACTCTTATTTCATTTTCCCTCACCCGGCATCACATTTTACATTACAATCAAACTTCCAACACATCTATTTCTATTGTGGATGACACAATCAAGTGCTTGATTTAAGCTCATGAGTAGATCCTCTGACAAGTGACTTAATTTATAAACAACAAATCAAGCCCTTATGAATTAAGTCTATCCAATTTCCTTAAAAACATGGAAAATGCATTCAAATGTCACCTACATTTTTTTTTGATCTGTACAGTTTCCCTAACCTTTCATCAGTCACACCCACACACAATCAGTTCATTTTTTGGCGAGGCAAAGCTGAAACCTGCATCAGTGATGTGGGATGTGCTGGACATTAAATTATGCTTTTTTTCCCTCCATCTATACATGTCTCTGTCTGTTTTTTCCACACTGTACCTCATGATGATAGAGTAATAATTTCCTGCAAATGACAATTAATTCAATGCACATGCACACTCTCTCACACACACACACACACACTCCCTCCCTCCCCCTCTATACCGGCATACTGTGTCGCCATATATAGTCTGTTCTGTGCTCTAGTTTCTATTTTGTAGGAAACAGGATATCTGCTGAACCTGAGAATCACACAGGGAATGAATGCTGTCAAAGTGTGACACTAAGTTTGACACATACAGTCATACGCAAAGTTTGAGCAGGACTTTTTTCTCTCCTTTTTAATCACCCCCCCTCCTCCTCCCCTCTTTCTGTCCCTTCTTTTCATCCTCTCTCCTGTCACAGTCTGATTGAATCCAGCTGCCTTCAGACGCTTCAATCTCATCCTCGTGACCTTCCCTGGCTCCCGACTCATCCCCCTCTCCTCTCCTTCCTTCCATCCTGTGACGTTCCCTGTTTGGCCAAAGAGGCCCTTTCATATGACATCCATCACATTCCAGTGGTGGATATGCACAGGACATCTGGGTACTTGCAGGATTCAGGTAGCCAGGTACTGTCTGTCCTCTGTTTCTGCCATTTAACCGAGAAAGCCAAATTGTAAATTGTCAAGATTATACCTGGCTGATAAAATACTAAGTAGATGTTTGATTTTGGTTTACTTAATACTGTATGGAGTTTGGATGGGATCTTATTTTTTTCCTTTTCATATTTTACACCTCTTTGTATGTGTCTGTACTACAAAACAATCTGTTTTCTAACTAATTCATTCCCACAATCCCCTCCATTCTAAACCAGATTGGAAATCTACTGTTTGATGGTATTTCAAACAACAAAAAGACTCAGTTTCCCTACTCAAGGTGATGTTTTTCCAATACAAAAAGCAGCACAATCATGTCTCCATGTTAATAAAAAGACCTTTTGTTCCTGACAATAATTTCTCTAGCCAACTCCTGACCTAGTCTATTCAAACCGCGGCTATATTCAGGTAAATAATGCCCCCTTTGTTATAATAATGCATCTTTATTCTTATTTAGTCATTACAATAGGCTCTACATTGCTGGATTGTATTTGCTGAAGGTAAAAGCAGAATAATGTGTGGTTTTGTGTGGAGCGCGGAGTTGAGGGAATGCGTTTTGATCACAGACAAAGGCCGAGCTACGCAGCGTTGTCCCTCTGTCTCTATCTTGTTAATGAGCAGTGTTCACCGAGCAAGCCAGCCACTGTCAGCCACAGAGAGAGACCTCAGATTCATCTCTCTGCGGACAATAGGTGATTGTGCGTGTGTGTGTGTGTCTGTGAGTATTTGTACCTCGGAGAGCAAGTGTGTATGTGCTAATTAAAGCAGTGGGAGTTGGAGAAATGGCTGCGCGAGTGTGTGTGTGTGAGGTGTTCGCCCGGCGTGACCGTAGATGTGTACGTTAATTCTTAATGAGACATTTCTCTGCCCAGAGAGACCCAGCCATCACCATTCCTGCACTGACACACCACTACAAAGGCCACCATCGCACGCACACACACACACACACACACACACACACACCAGATCATTACCATACAGTTAAAGCAGTGCACCATTAAATCAAACCTCTTTCTGTGTGTGTGTCTGTGTGTGTACTATACGTCTGAGTTAACACTGTGTGCAGACAGCTAGCAACCAAATCACCACATTGCTGTATGTACCACTGTCTGCTGGCTAATTTGAGCTAACTGATCCAGCTAACAGCACTGGTTTTGTAACAAAAGGCAGGGCACATTATATACCATCTTTAGCATGTGATTGGTTTTTGATGGACAACATTGCCCAAAAGTTCAGCAGCAGAAAAATGTTCATGGCCAACAAATGGCAAAATCCAGAAAATGTCAGATGGCTGACTTTATCGATAAAATCTCAATTTACAGAAAATTAATAAGCTCCCACTGATTATTTGCTTGAGTCATCTGCATTGTGGACACAACTTGTTTTACTGCCCAGATGAGAAGTTAAAACCAGTCATCAGGCAAAATGCTGGCACATTAAAACTCATTCTCCTCATTCTCAACTCAGTCTACCAGCGTCTTTGGCAAATAACAAGCCATCCTTCAGATGTGCTGTTTTATTTTAAAATAAATAAATGGTTTGGAGCTGTAAATGTTTAGAGACTACATACACTGGCTGTACAAAATATTAGAAATACTTCCAGCTTCTTTGAAGTCCGCTCATGAGGTGAATCCAGGCCAAAATCATTACTCCTTATTGACTTCCCTTATTACATTTATACCAATGACAAAGGGGGAGATGCAGACAAAGAAGCAGATAAGTTAGAGAAGGACATTTAAACTTTGATGCAGCTGAGATGTGGATTATACAAAAGGGGCTGCAACTCAATATCAGGAACCATGCTTAATATTTTGTGCATTCCGTGTATGTGTGTGGTTGATTGAACAGTTCATCGATGGACTGATTGATTGAGTGCTACCTGTCCATTGGTGCTTGCTGCGTAGCTCCTCCAGCTCTCGGCCCAGCTCTTTGATGTGACTCCTTAAGCTCTGGTTCTCTCTCAGGCCACTCCTCATCTGCTCCTCCTCCTTCTGCAGCTCCTCCTGAAGCTTCTGTACCTGCTCCTTCTGAACTTCCACCTCCCTGCTCCGTCGAGCAGCCTCTTGCCTGGCTTCCCTCAGGTCCTCCTGTGACTGCCTGAGGAGCGTGTCATGGATCTGCAGCATGCGAGGGTCAGGAGAGAGGGTGAATGGTGATGATACTACGTTTGCATGCACACGTGAGTATGATGTGTGGTTATGTGTGAACGTGTTAGTGTCGAGCTGTTTATCTGAAATGAGCATGTATAATCAATGATTATTGTAAATGTATAGATGCAAAGGTATACATACAACAATGCTCCTGTAATTTATTATTAAATAAACTTTATATAGCATTTTTTTAAACCCCCACCTTCCTGTTTGCATTTTTCAAATTTAAATCAATATTGTTAGTGACTTAGCCTTCATGCATATTATTAAACACTTGTGCAATCATGAAAATATGCACAGTGATCAAGACTAATTATGCATATTTGCATAATGCATGTATGTCTATATTATGATGCATGGATCATAATATAGATGTAGATTTCAACGCATGTCCTCACATGACACTGACTCATTATGTGATATTCCACAGGCAAGATGGCTGGATGGATAGACAAGACCTGACAGCAAGAAGACAACGCACCATTTTTGTGTGTGTGCGTGTGTGCGTGTGTGTGTGTGTGTGTGTGTGTGTGTGTGTGTGTATGTGTGTGTGTATGTGTGTGTGTGTGTATGTGCGTGCATGCATATGATCTTGGTGGGTATGACATGTGTAACACATGTATATGCCAGAGGGCACACAAATTAATGCAAAAAGACAAATGTTCTTGCATACGCCTACACACACACGCATACATAAGCACACACTCTCTCTCACACACGCACACACTCACACTCACATACTCATAAGTGATGTGTCTATGACTGCCAGCTACGTTGGCACTCTGCCAGGCTACGGTCACCACTTTGACTAATTTGAATATTTAGTGTCCCATTGAGCTCTTAATTGGAGTCAATTGCACCAGCCTTGGCACCGTTTGGTGTTTTAATTAATGGTGAGGCAATTTGTTTCTGCCAGGCAATCACGGGACAATCACACGTGTGTGTGGAGGGTGCATGGTGGTGGTGGAGGGGTGGAGTCTTTATGTGTGTGAGGACACTGCTTTGGGAACTTGAAATGAATCTCTCTCATACTCTTGGCCTGAGATGCATGTATTGCAGGGATGCTCTGATAGATCAGCCGCTGATTTGAATCGGCGGATTTGCATCCCAAACAACTCAAACAGGGGTCTCTAAATTGGCTGATCTGAAAAACCAATCTATGATCATAGATCTCTGTTTAAAATAAGGAAGCCAACACAAAATGCAGAAGCCTAGGACTACGCCAAATGCCTCGTGGCCATGTCATCTCTAATTTGGAATTTTTATACAGTGTCAGAAAACGACTAAAAAAATGCAGTTGCAAGCCTAGAAGGCAAATTGTTACTGTGCTGTACTGGCCAATTTGTCTTCTTTTTTTTAATTAAGAGAGAGGCTACCAAATTCAAAATGTGTCACTTGGCATTTGCCTTACATATATATTGAGGTAAGTAGGCAATGCTTTTATAAGCCAAAATGAAAATTAAATTGGCATAGACCTACGCACAGTGTAATATTATGGGTACCACAATAGGGGTAAACATACTCCTAAGAAGAGACAGCAGTTACAATAATCAGAGTAACATTTTTCATATAAAACAAAGATGAACAAACAGACAAACACACAAACAAACAAAAAATGTTGGTATCTGTATCAGCAGATCCTGAGAAAAAAATCCCTGATCATTATCAACCCCAAAAATCCAGTTCAAAGCATCTCAAACAAATTGACAACTTTTTCCCTGCATTTCAACAGAAGTGGGGGGATGGGTCAAAAAAATAATATGACTTTCTCCAGGTTAACAATTAAGTATCTGACAGCATCAGAAGTACCAAGATGTGTGTATCAAAAATGTTTATGGCTGTAGTCAGGGGGTGAAACTGCACATCAAAATTCCTTAGAAATCAGACCTGTGTTCCAAAGAAAAAAAAATTGTGAGAGGACATGGGAAGAAACAGAGTTTTCCAACTGTACCTTTTCTCTCTGAGTGGCGTCCTTGTGGGTATCGCTCAGCTGGAGCTCTAAACGTGTCACTTCCTGTTCCAACCGTGTCACTTCCTGTATGAGCTGGCTGCGATTGCTCAGGTGTGTATGGTGGGAGGCGACAAGATTTCGCTCCAGACCTGCCTTTTCCTGGGACCTGTATGAAGGTGGAGGGTGAGCTTGTCTGGTGGTTGTCCTGTCTGAATTGCTTTTAAATGACTGTCAAAATATTCCATGTAGCATAGCGCATATTACAGTGTTTAGTAGATTAGTTAGAGAGTGAGAGAAAGGAAGGGGAGGGGTGTAGATGGGACGGGCAGGGGAGGAGAAGAAAGGACAGGAAAGGAGATCATAGGACAGGGGAATGAGAGTTTTATAGACTCTGATATTACTGTCTCTCCAGCTCTGTCTTCATCTGAAGCGCTGCCTTTTCACACTCAGCGAGGCGGCCCACCTGCTCTGTGCAGCGCTGAAACACACACACGCACACACACACACACACACACACACATGGACACAGGTTTACAATTCAGAAATCTACATATGGAAAATACAGTATAATCCAATGCATCTGAAATCAGCAGAATACAATGTTTGTTGCAAAGCTGCTAGAACAGTCATAATTTGTGAGTACAACTGTGAAAACTGTAATTTGTCATCTGAGGGATTTGGGAGATTTTTGACCATTAATGGAACATGAATGACCTTTCTGAGTGTAAAATAATGAATGAGTGAATAGTGTAGTCTGTAAATGTAACTGTAATCTGAATAAATGGTATTGTTAAAAATGTAATACGAGACTACTGATAAACTGAACGGATTAAATACTACTGTTCTCAACAAAATCTTTACATTTGAGTTTAATGGTAATCTGAATGAGGTGTAATGTTTGAGCGCAAGTGTAATGAGAACAAACTATGTAATCTGTGACTTCACCTTCTGCAGCTGCTGTCTGTGTCTCAGCAGACTGAGGTATTCCTTGTCACAATGAGAATGAGTCTGCTGGTACAGCCGTAGGTCACTCTCCAACATCACTTTCTGTGGGCAGAGAGAGGAAGACAGATAGATGGAGATGAAATAGAAAGACAGAGAGGACTGAGGGAGTAGTTAACTTTCAGAGAGCTAACATTTGGGTATTTCTTTCTTCAATATGGCTATTCTTTAAAGAGTCCAAATAAATTAAAAAAAATGTCATAGTAAGCGCACTTCATTCTGCAATATCCCATGAATCATGTCCTCTAGCATGGCATACTGCTTTAATGATGTTAGCTGTCAGCAGAATTGTCTCCTTAATTAAAGTCAACTGATCTCAAGACTGATGGAAAACGACTATAAAAAAGCAAAATGACAAAGGATGCATTTGTAACGTATTGCCTTTCGACAGATTATATGTTTTGTGGCTGACCAATAAATGACAATGACATTAATGTGCCATTTAGGAAACACATCATTATGTATTAAATTCATTTGTTTATTGATTTCTTGCATCACAAGATGCAGAGAGCCTTGATGTTCTCAGCACAGCCAACCAGCTCCAGCACAACAAGGATAACATTAAATGGTGGAGTTTAGTCTGCAACTGCAACAAGCAGCCGTGCCTGAGGAGCGCAACTGTGTTACTTTAATCACACAGGAATCTCTGGTTGCAAGGAAACACAAATATTTTTGGCCATGTAGCTCGTGCTGCCTGCTGCTGAGATCATTTCTCTTCGATATTGTCCAAAGATTTGCACATCATATCACCACCCTTTACTCAATCTCAGTCTATTTGCTGGAATGAGTGAGAAACTTTCTCTGGTGTCCTTGATCTAGGCAAACACTTAGAGGGATTCAAAAGTAGACATCTTTGTTAGCGCGGAAAGAAATTTTACTTGTCTGCTAGACCTTGGTTAGTGTTCCTCTGTATGTAAGTGTGAAACACTCCTTACTTGTCAGAATACAAATGGGAGAGAATAGAGATAGAATAGATAAGAAGATCATGAAGGTCGAGCCAGTGCTCATAAACTTTCCAATTTAAGTTCCATTCCTGCCTGAAAAATACTTGTACTAGATAACTTAAGCACGGCATTTTTTACATTTTAAAATATGTCACTACTGTTTTTTAAGATGTGGTTTTTATGTTTTGTTTAATTTTTTATTTTTTGTCACAGTGAATGGAAACATCAGTGACGCAGGGTTAGCTAAATCAACAGTGGCTTGAGGTAAGGAATTAGCAGGACGTCAAGCTCCATGAGAACTCCTAACCTCTTGATAGGCGCCTCACAATCAAAGTCATTAGCCAATGTAATAAAGGGCCTGAGATACAGCCATTCTTCAACGGCCTAACTCTTTTATAACCAACAGATTAAAGTTGATTGGATTAAAATGACATTCTGCCCGTCTGACCTTGGCGGCAGCAGTTAAGTTCATCCAAATTAAATTTCTCCGTAATAAAGATGATTCATTTGTTGCCAGACGTTGTAAATATAAAACAGAAAGAAAAGGAGAAAAGATTAAGTGACACACACGACTGCACCCACGCACAAACACACACTTGTGCACATGCACACATGCACACATGCATACACGCACACACAAATACAAAGGCATGCACTCGTGCCCACACTCACACAAAGATGCATACTCACACACACATTAATAGAGTACACTGGCAGGCGCTTAGGCACACACTCACATATACACACCCATACAGAAACACACAATGCTTGCACATAAATGCTCCCTCATATTTGAGTTAACATAAACATTAATTTAGACTTTCGAAATCTTTGCCAAAGTGAGGTCCCATGAAAACTGGGTACTTAAAAAATACCTAATCCACTAAAAAACATTTGTTTGAGATGACAGGCTGCCACTAGTGGCTTTTGGACTGATCAACAAACACTGTGAAAATGAATGAGTCAACTTCCTAAAAGCAATTCCCATTGATCAGCTGACAAGTAGCTTTATTGTTCTGGCACTCAGTCACAGTAATCATCTGTACCTCATGCAAACTCAGAGTTTTCAGGTGTTTTACTGTTAAATGTTGTGGTAACAGGATTACTGTACAATCCAAAGTCAATAAAAGATCTCTTATGAAGAAAGGTTGGGACCCTGCATTACAGTTGTCATTTTTTCCCCAACATTTTCAAAACTCTTCACACAAGAGCACTTGACCAAACTGTGAATGATTTTTTTTTATTACTATGGCTCAAAATGCATTTTGTGACCTTAAAACTGTTAAATATTCGAAGTATAATGGTTATACAAATGTTGATAAAATAATGAATGATGTTATGTAAATGAGAGAGGTGTATTGGAAGAGAGGGCAGAAGGTCTGATTTCAATGATAAAATGTGGCAAATGACAAAACACCAGGCAAACTAAATCCTGTATGACTTTGTAAGACTGTATGCCAAGAAAAAAAAATTCTAGCAGCATCTCTATAAATTTCTCCTGCTATCAACAAAAGAGTATGGCCAAAAATTTCAATGCTTGTCATAAAATGATACCGCTACCATTTTTTTCTGGGGTGGGACAGTCTTTATGTTATGACTATGAAGTGTTCTTATTGGGTGAAAACCAGAGCTGGTATTTTGGTAGAATGATTTGGTTTTGAGACATAGTTGCAGTGTTTTGATAGTTTTGGTGCATTTTGGCATGAAATTAGCTGTAGCCTCAGAGAATTGTATCTAAATATTTAAAAAGGTGAACCCAGTATTGGGTTCACACACACACACACACACACACACACACACACACACACATATATATATATACGTTAATATATATATATACATATACACC
>OMKZ01015857.1:0-24275 GCA_900302535.1 Neoniphon sammara | reverse complement strand
CACATAAGTGATAGCTCCTCAGCATCAGAGCCACTTAATTAGGCAACACCAAGCCGCTACACATACACACTTTTTAGAGCTGCCACAAAATCAAATAAGGCATCCATCGGGTGAGAATTCCCCCATCGACTGTAGTCATTACTATGGCTAGGAAATATGTAAACAAAAGAAATAGAATTGAACACAAGTTAGGGAAAATTTATTCAGCATGAACTTGTTCTGTACTTACTTTTTACTTACTTTTTAAGTTCAGGGAAGAACTTTATACTGCAGTGTGGCATGGCACCAAGGCTCTGCCGATCGGTGGGTGAGGCAAAGAGAACTGGGGTAATAGAGTTATTAATTTCTCTACGGGAAGTAGAAGTCAGACCTGTTGCGCAACAGAGGTCCCATAAATGGCAATCACTGAACTGTCAGACGCCATCAGCATTCAGCTGACTGCAGAGACGAAGATGTTAGCCCTATTTAAGCTTCATCGAATAACAATGTTGAGGTTCTTACTATTCATATTTTTAACATCTCAAATGAACGGATGGGTGATTTTATTCACTGGGTGCCTGTAAGGTAAAAACTAAAATCAGATTTTTTTTTCCACTGCAGCAAGTCAAATTACATCACTGAGTGAAAATTCGCGTTATTTTTCTGTTCACTGAATCAACATAAGTGAAGCAAGGAAGTTTTTACTAGCCAATGCGGGGAATGTGATTTAAAAGTTAAAAGTTATTGACCTCAATGTGAAATATCAGATGTGTTGCAGCAATATGTAATAGCTCTGTTGCGATGTATGTCACCGAAGCCTGGTAAATGAAGAGAAAAATAAGCTAGACTGGGACGGGGATGGCGCAGATGGATAGAGGAAGGGATGCTCGTAACACTGGCTCCACAATTGTTGATTAGAATAGAGAGTGGCACCTTCAAAAACACCGCAAAAGTGAACATGGCAGGGACCTTTATGGCCACCATTACACAGAATTGTGTTTGGGACATTGGGTCCACTTCCATACTCCCCCTCTCTCTCTCTCTCTCTCTCTCCATTTCTCTTACGATCATCCTCTCTCTCTCTCTGTCTCCCTGTTATATAATTTATTACCATCTGCTCGGCCTGAGTGTAAATCTGAACGCAGACTGACTTGCTCACCCAAGCTTTATCTGTTAACATTTAGCAATGTCTAATTAAGCGAAAATGGGGACGTGTTGGCTGAAAAATGCTGCGGCCAGATAATGACAGTCATAATAGTTTGGGATATGTGTCTGTCACACCAAGCAAATGGACTTATTAGATCAGGGTAATTAGAGGAAGACAACAGCTGTAATAGGCAAAAGCTGTTCAGCTGTGATTAAAGAGACTAACTTGCAGAACATCAGCAACTGTTTTAACAGAAAGCTGCTGTTATGCAAATGACTGATTATGAAGGCAAAACACCTTAAAACTGTCCGTTCACTGTATCTGTTACAGTTTTGGATGAAACCTTGCTAATAATAAAAATGCTGCTCTGCAAAATTCGATACAGGCAATTAACAAATAACTGTACTACGAGATAGTCTTCCTTATACTGAATCATTAAGTACGCTCTATAGGCAGCTTTCAGGTGATCCATAGCAATAATACAGCCTTGAGCAACATTTCTATATGTGCGACTTGACCATCTCATCAGAATTTAATAGAAATGATTAATGCGTGTGCTGTCTTGTTCTTGTTGTAAAGGTCTGATTTGCACACTACTTAATGTGTCTAGCAGAAGCTGGTATTAGTAGTGGGTAGTGGCTGCAAGTTGACATTAACATCAGTTGTTTTGCACAATTAGCCTGCTGGGTTGTTAGCTATAGCTGAAAAAAAAAAGCCAAAAACCTGTTTGTTTAGGTTAAAGCAGTGTGTAGTGCTTTGGAGTAGAAACCAGGAAAGAGGTAAGAGTGAAAGATAAGACTCTTAACTCCATTACAACAGTGTAAACTTGTAAATAAATCTTTTATTTATGACAGTACTGAGCTACTTTCGCACAACAAAATCTTTTTCTGACAATCTGTCTCAAACCACTTGACCCTTGATTCTTAAACAAATGTAAGATGGGGGTCCGTTCTCAATCAACGACTCTAGGAGTCAAAATTCAACAGGGTCAACTCTTGATTTCACTGAAAAAAATTGTATAATTATTTTGTCTGTGTGTACATGAAATACCCAATTGGTCAAGAGACGTACTATCTGACCAATCATGCAGCTTCTTTCACACAGAGATGGGACTTTGAGACTCTTGTGTAAAATCAGTCCCCACCACTTTCTGTGAGACGTTACAGTCAGGAATGAGGCTGAGGAATGGAGTTAGGATTAGGGACGGGCTTTCTGTCAGACAGCCTCAAGTGCTTTCTGACAGAAAGCGTCAGGGTCTGACTTTACACATGAGCTTGCGTGCGTAGTCTAGTGCTCACTCATTGATCTGAACTCACTGAATGGTCTTAAATATAGTCCCCTATGGTTTAATGAGCCTGGACTCTCAAAACTTTACAAAATGAGTGCAAGGTCTTCAAAATGCAAATAGGTGCTTCATGCATGAAAACTAAGAGAAATATGTTTTGCTACCACTGAAGGATTAAGTAGGGAAACAACCAGAAAGAGACAGCAGTTTCACTATGTAATAGCATAGTAGAAACCAAGCGAGTTATGGTCGGGGATGTGGGTGGGTGTGTATATATATATATATAAGCCTTCATAATAATACATTTACACTAAATGATGTACTGTCTAACGGAGCTTTTGTTGTGGCAGAAGATAAACGCTGTAGTCATTTTCTCAGTCTTACTGCTTGCACGCAGTTACCGCTCTTTGGCTTTGTAGAGCAAACATAAATGACAATTCCTCAGATCCACCGATTGTTAAACAGAACGATGACTCATCATATTTGACAAGACAACTGAAGCTTTGTCATTTAGACAGTTAATCTATCTTTTGTGTGTGTGTGTTTGGAGAAACAAATGCAAGCAAATTAAACTGGCAATTTGGGGATGATGACAAATTTTGGTGTGTACGTTCACTGAACAATAAAGTACCCACTGCATCCTGCAGAAGCCCATGGCACTCACACAATTAAACGGCTTTTGCAGGAGAGAGAGTGCAAGGTTATATGTCTTTCAGCAATGATTGCAAACCTCCACTGGACACATGAGGTTGTAGCTGGTGATGTAATGATCAGCTGTCAATGCTTAATATTAATGTTGAGAAGAAAGTTAAGGGTCATAAGGTGAAAAGACATCTCAAACGATTGTTCCTGCCTAGTAAGGTGTTGGGGAGATGTTATTAACTTAGATAAGGCTTAAACTAGAAGCTAAACTAGTGCCTGATGGATTGTAGGATTGTAAAGCACAGCACAGCATTTTCTTAGAGATCATGAAGAGGCAATTCTTGTGCTTGCTTTGCAGAGACACATTGTTCTGATGATGCCTTGTTTTGTATGATTCAACATATAATCCTCCTGTTTGAGAACAGGTGTGTGACTACCTGCTCTATCTATCTTGTTATAATTTGCCTTGTCCTCTGTAACCTTCAGCATCAATGGCTGACACCCCCTTTAGCTAAATTTAATGACACACTTCATAACCCAAAAGCTGAGTTCAAAATTCAAGGGTGAAACCTCAGAACTCATCTTTTCTCATCTTGCACTGAAGCAGTGAAGGCAAAAGCACTGCCTGAGTTTGCACTGCACAGCCAGTGGTGGTTCGATAGGCAAGTTTCCACCTACTGTCAATGTGGTTTGTGTGCTCACAGTCAAGCTGAGTCCTGACAGCCCTTTCCATTCATGCCTTTTATTTCCACATACATCCATTCAGTTGAGATCAGAGTCAGCAGCAGTAGCTCTCACTCAACCGGGAACCACACGTCAGCTTTGAGACATTTCTGACATTCATAATCACCATGTTCTGTGTTTTTTTTTTTCCCATGTACCATATGCCACTGAATATCTATAGCATCTCAGAGGTAGAAAGACAAATTCATAATTCAGAGATTCAGAGCATTTCTGAGGTTGTCATAGCTTTCTTTTCTAATCATAACCTTTCATTGGAGCTATATGTGTTGCATCATAGACCATGTTAGCAGTGGATCCAGACGTGTTCACACTAGGGAGAGCTGACTCAGTGTGGTGCTGCTTTATTGCCTCAGGCCATTTCTGTCAGTACAGCAAAGCCTTCCATATCTGGAGGGGGGAAAAGTTCAGTCTCTTAGAGAGGCAACCTTCGTTCACTAGGACATATATCTAATTTATTTTTCATCACTGCTTGATAATATTCAAGGTGATATGCCATCTCTGGGAGTGCGTGTACTCACTGATTTGAGGAATCCCTTTATCGACAAAATTGAACTGGAAGAGAGCTTTTTTTGTCCGTCTGTAGTCTACCCTATTTTTCCTCAACCCATGTAAGATTGAATATTACAATTTCTGAATAATGTAGATCTGGGATGCAGTTCTTAGAGATTTTTTCTCCTTCAGAAAAATATTTGCAGCACAAGAAATAGACAAATAACAAACAATTGCCATGTCAGCTACACAGATTTCAGGGCATAATAGTCGCCTATGAGCAGCTAAGTGATTATAGAGGCTACACCATTACTTAAAGATCACAGGTTAGATCCCTGCAACAGCCAGTGTGTTCATCAACAGCCATGCGCCTTTGGCAAAATGTCTCTGACCAAGACACTGAACGCCTACCTGCTGACTCAATATGTAGATGAAAACCACTAGGATAAGGTCTAGAAGCAGCATCTGTTTCAGCAAGAAGCGGGTACTCCCGCATCCAGAGAAGCAGCCACCAGGAAACTGTTTTAGGAAGCCTTGGGCAGGGTTAAAAATGAGTTATAGTCTTACACACTTGTAGAACTGTCCGCCTGGATGACAACAGTTGCCTACACGCTGATGGTGCTTCTTGGTTGCCTTGGGGCAACAGGGCTGGCTCATTTCATCTTAGTAGCTGTCTGTCTTTCACCGCTCCAGAATAAGATCAGGCATGTCTCCTGACTCTGAATATTTGTATCTGTCAAAATTTCAGATGTCAAAGTCATAATAAAAGATAACTGAGCACTATAATATAAGGACACAGGAAACTTCAAGGACACCAGATGTTTGTTGTTGATTTTCCTCTAGTTTCCTGGGATGTTTTGCAAGCAAAACTTTAGAATTTTTTGATCCTTTAATAACTCAAGTGCGATTGTGTTGGGGAGTTCTTTGTCTACGTGTAGGGTAGGTGCACTCATAGTTTAAGTAGATTTTATAGTAAATTCAAAATTGGATAGTGTTAGCTGGCTATCATCTTTGTCATTTTTGATATGTAAATACCAATTATTTCTGGATATAAAAGAAAATAAGAGAATAGTATTTTTATTTCCAATTTATTTAATTCAAATAAATGTATACTACTTTAAATACCCTCACTTCTAAAAGGTTTTAACTTAGTAAAAAAAAAAATAAAAAAAAAAAAAGAAGATGCTTTTATTTATTTTTGGTTTACATACAAAAGTTTCTCACACATTTCTATTAAGAGTTGTTAGGTTTTAGGTCTAGACTGCAGTCTCAGGCAGAAAAGTGTGAGAGTGAAAATATGACACACAAAATGAATGTACTTCTGTGACAAACTCAGACAGGGTTGTGTGGTTTGCATTTTTAGTTTGGTTTGCAGTCACCTGCCACACTGGCCATTATAAACACAGTGAACATTTCTTAACACTGTAAATGTTTGAAGTAGATCTAATTTTTGAAACATTTGCCTAAAGTAGATTTTTTATACTCGCCTGATTTTGTATTATATTACAGATGTATATGCAATCCTTCATTAATTCTTGAACTACTTTGAATTTCTAAGTAGCTTCACTTCAACGTATATTTCTCCTCAGGACGGCTTTGCTGAGGCCCAACATCATCCAATGCTGAGTGAATGGTAGATTACAGAACTATACTTCCGAAGTAGCTTCCCCAACATTGGCAAAACCTTCCACAAAGTGTCTTTTCAGTCATGACTTCTCGATTCTGCAGACATAGCACTTTAGTAAAGTAAGCATCAAGGCACATTTATCACAGAAATAGCCTTGGCAATAGGAGAAGCTTCCATTTATCACTATTAAAAGAATGTGTTTTGGCTTGCTGTCTTAGTGTTCTAATGAACTCAGTGAAAGATAAAAGTGTTCCTGTGCTGGACAAATCTATGGCTCAGAAACTAAGCACTTACATTCAGTAGTGTTATCTCTTTCAGATCACATTTATGTGGGTATGGTCATTTACAGCTGAATCAGTTTTTCAAGCATCAGCAAAACCCCTGTAGAGTGTAAACTCAGATGTGCATGGTGGGGGTGGACAAAGTAACAGAAACATCTAACGAAATATGAATATCTAATACATAAAGGATAGGACCAAAATTTGTCCTCAGAACATCTTCAGTCCTCTTTGTAGTGCAGTCATACAGGTCCAGGACTGTGTTTGGAGATAAACAGGATTATTTTTCAAGAGGGAAAGCCACCAGGACTTCTCATAAAGGTTTAATAATTCTTGGATCTGATGATCCTGGTGTTAGTGGAACCATGCCTGAATTTGTTTTGCAGCGTGTACAGGAGCATTAACATCTTGCAATATGGGAACATCAGGAGAGAAGAGCGTTTGCATCACAGGGTGCACCTGGCCAAATTAAATGTCCTCATATTTTTGGTATGTCTGGTATGGCTGCACATTCCTTGACAGATCCACTACCAAGTGTAACCGGTTGCCAACAGATAATGTGAGCTGAGGGCATCTTTCGGCTCTCTCCAAATGTAAACCTGTCAACATTTTTGAAAAAGCGTGGAGGATGACTCAGACTATATTATTTTTTTTTTCTCTTGCTTGGGGCTGCACGTTTTGTGCTATTTACACCAGATTATGCATTTTTGTTCCTTGGCTTTGGATGCAAATGGTTTTCCAATGGCAGCCTTGCCATAAATACCAGCACTGGGAAGCTTACAACATGCTTGTATTTTGTTGAGTGTGTCACCGAGGTGCTGATTCAATTCTGGGGTAATTTTTGAGGCCATACATTGGTGGTGTTCAGGAATGAGTCTGTTCAGCATCTACATGTATTTGTTGGATGAGTTTTGATTTTTGGCCACTGTGACTACAAATAATTTTACAGTTTACTTGACTGATGCAGCTACAAGTTAGACACAAACTATTAGGTCTTTTAGAAACAATGTTAGTTACCTTATGTTGCACTGGAAACTTGGACAAGTGATGACTGTCAAACCTCTTATAAAACAGGCTGCTAAATGGTACTCTGATTAATATGACTCACTTGTCTAGCTGCCTTTGTGACTGTAATTACTTAGCATTTAAAGTCCTTCTCAATGTGGTGTTTTGAGTTACTTTGCCCACCTCCTGTAATTTTTTCACATGTTGAGATGGGTAATTTGGGGTCAACACATTGTTTTACTGCCAAACCAACATACTGGTCGAGGTCGAGCTGAGTAGCCCTGTAAAAGCATTTGCGTAACAAAGTGAGACCTTGCATTAGTCCAGAAACTGTGAAGTACTTTGGGTGCACTGTAACCTATGCATGAGGTGCTCATTGATAATTTAGCTTGACTGGCCAGCTGTGTTGTTACTCCCTTTTTCATTACATTGCTTCCACCTACTCCTTCTTTACTCCCACTGTTCCCCTAAAGGGTTGTGGTGATATTGAGGTTTTCTTTAGCTTTACCAGCATAAACACAAAGTCTTTACAATGATGTCCCTGAATGAATGAGTCATACTTATTTGCCTTGTCTGAGAGGTGCATGCCTCTCAGCTTTAGTACCCATATTTTCCCATCACAGAGTGCCACAGTTTCCCTTTTTACACACTCAGTTTACTGTCTGGATCTTGATCATTATGATGAGAGTGGCAAAACTCAAAACGTGTTGTCAATATGAAAACAGTCCTTGCTCCAGATAAAGGGCTTAAATCAGCTGTTCGACAATGTGTTCTTTGCAACTAGGCTAATGGTGCTTTGATGTGCGCATTCAGACACATAAACAAATCCAGACTGGCTGTTCCACAGTCTTTTGTTTTGATTTCTTTTTATTGCACTGAATTGTTGATTATTAGCCTAGCACATCTAATACTTGTGACTGACAAGTGCACGCATGCAAATTCAAATCTTAACAGGCTGACAATATTTTTGATTATCTTTCTATTGTCTAAAATTCAGTGTTAAATGCTGCATTTGCACATGTAGTGTCTTGCCCAATTCATTACAAAAAATTGGAGGTGATGAATGTAATTACGAATATGCTATATTTGTCAGGCGGTTCTGATGTCAAATAAACTCACTGACTACACACTCCTTCTGTATTGAATAACACTAAAAATAAACTCAACTATAATGCCTAAACAAGAGCTTCCTAACAGCTCTGTGGTACAGTCATCAATACTGATTCAATTCTTACATTAGCTTTAATTAAAGGTTGATGTAACCCTTGTATCATTTGAGTCATGTCAGTGAATTAGTTTGATCTGAGGCTGCCAGACCTTTGCTGTTTGTTGTATGCACCACTTATTTGTATTGATCCCATTATTGTTGTCTTCTCTGGATCTGTGCAAGTTTACAATCATCTAATATAGTCTTTGATGATGAATTTAGATATATAGGGGATTCATAGTCACAATTTAAACATTTTGAGTTTATGCTTTTATGATTGTGCAATAGATACCTACCATGGCTGGCTGCTAATTCTAATCACATTTTATTTGCGCTGCTCTGAAGATCATTATTCACTCTGTGTTTATTTGTGTATCTATGTGATAATTACCTATTATCACTGATAGAGTAATGATAGCAGTAAGGTAACAAAGCATATGCGTGACATAGCTACAGTTGGGTTGCTGGTATTTTCAGACAAAGCATCTAATGCAATTAATGGAAACAAGCCTGATTTGCTGAAATTGTGAGTATCATATGCAAATACTTGGTCCACGCACAAAAAGGGAGAGAAATACACAGAACAGTTACATGAAGGAGACACAACTAAAATCAGGCCATAGTTTGAAGCTGAAATAACACAATGGAAACTAAGGGTGTTGTGATTGGTCATAATTCATGTCCACAGCCCCTTATCTATGTTTCAGAGTTTGCACTCATTTCACAAAAGTTTGAGACTGTTGATGAGAGCAAATTTTTGAAATTATATCGGCTTTGGCATTATGGCCCAACAAAAGTTTCAGTCACATTGAAAAAAAAAAAAACAAACATTCAAAAGTGGCTTTGGACATTTGTCCAAAGCCGTGTTAAACAGTGTTACACAGCTGTCCACCACTACTTCCCAGGATTGTCAAACCCACTGTCGTTACCATGTACCATGTACCAACTTCTTCATCTGCTTCAATTCAGCAGATAAAACCACAGATAATTTGCGTGTTATTGTTTAAGACGTTTCAAAAGTTTGCTTGAAATTTTCCTGACAAGTTGGATGGAAATGTAGCTTATGTTGTTACAGCAGGAGACAGGAAAAAGTCATTAATTCTAGCCTGAATCGTGAGCATGCAGGTCCCTAACCTTATTAAAACGACTTTGACTTCTCTATGTCTCTGAATGACATGTCAGTCCACAGGCAAAACACCTGCGGTTGTTAAAAACAAAAAATGAAAACATCACTGCCCATGTATCTATCATGAAAGAAAATGAGCATATGCAAAATACAAACTCGATCCAGGTGAGTCATTTCAAACCCACCTCCTTTCCAGAAGTCAATGCCTACTTATTTGTTTGTCATGTTTATGGCGGCCTTGACAACTAATAACTTTCTGAGGGAGTCTCTTACGGGTGGTAATCTGCACCAGCAGATCGGCTAGCCATATGTTCTTTGATTATTGAAGGTGATGTGTGAGAACGCTGTCAGCCCGCTGCGTCGTGTTATCTGAAGTAGACACACGGGTCAAGGCTCACAACCGAGGCCCGACACATGCTAATGAACTTATCTCATAAAATATGCATCAAGCCCTCCCAGGACCGTACAGTGGCAGAGGCGTGATTTTGCAGGAATTATGGGAACAGTCATTTTCCATTATGTCGGTGCTAAATGAGGAGTGACCTGTGGGAGAGGCATGTCTGACCCGTGTCAAGATAGTTCCTGACAATTCTGCACGGGGAACTTTGCAGATCAGTTCTGACTTTTAAGATACTGTGGTGACAGAGAGAATAAATGGATCTGGGTGCACAGCGTAACCTTGTTCAAGTAATCTCCCTCTGAAGCCGATGTTCCAAGTCTATATAATTAATCAAAGACAATGATGTCAATGAGGGCTCCGGTTATGAAATTAGAGGCATGCTGTCTTCCATTATTGTATAACTTATAAGTGCATTAGGAGGCAGAGAGGAACAATAAACCAGGTGTGAAAACCATTAGCTTCATTCTTCATTTCAGCCATTTGTGCTTTGCATCCAATGATTTCAGCGCAATTGAGTGTTTAGTAACAAGGCAAGAGCGGAATGCTTGAATGTTGATATGGTTGTGGGGATTAGAAACAAGGTGTGAACAGCATCAGTGCAATGACTGGCAGCTTAGCTATGAATGAGGCTGAACAAATTGGGCTGATTCTCTTTTTTATTTTGATCACTGAATCAGAAAATCATTGTTAGTCTGTACCTATTAATGTGTGTGTGTGTGTGTGTGTGTGTGTGTGTGTGTGTGTGTGTGTGTGTGTGTGTGTATATATATATATATACACACACACACATAAACATGAAATGATGTTTCATGTCTATTGCACTCATGTCTATCACAAGTCAGAAGGTTAACCTAATTTAACTGAATGAACTTTTCTTACCCTCCGTTTTCCCTTGAAACTGATTTTCTTTTCCTTAATTAGAGTGATTGGTGAGTTCACAGAGGTCAAGTTTTTATATGGCGAAACAGTTACATAAGCGGTTCCATCTAGTAAAGAAATACAGCCTTTATTTCTATATGTTCATCACAAGCATGTCTCAGAGGACTTTACAAAGAAAAGGTCTAACTAATAAGCAACTGATCAATGAACTCATACACACATCCCACTAATACGGTGACTCATACTGTGTCTGTATTTCCTTTGGTATTTAGCATACTGTAAGATCTATTTGTCAAGGTTAGATCTAGCATTACAGGAGCAGCAATACAGTCATGCATAAACATTCTGATTCTCAATAATTGAGATATAAAATGTTTCAGATCCGGGTGAACTACTTGTTGGAAGAAACTGCCTTTTCCTTTAGCTTATATAAAATTTTAGCTCACCCATGCATACAAAATGTGAGTGAATCTTTGACCAAGTCAAAAATTCCATGACATGCTGTATCCTACCACTGCCTGAAGCTCTTTGGTACTTAGAATGAACTGTGTCTGGATATAGACAGTTACATATTGAAAGAAAGAACAAATTAAATTCAACTGTATGCCTTTGAGCTGGATTATATGTTGGTAATCTTCTGTGAGAGTTTCCTATTTCATGGAATGCATGTCTGTCAAATTACATGCTGTGGCAAGGGAAACAATCTCCTGTGACCACTGGCTGTCAAATCTGCTGTGCTCCTCGCCACACTGATGCCTCAGAGAATGCAAAGGATCTGCGGTTAAAGACATGATTGGGATCATAGGGCTCTGCATTGGCAGTTCATATATCGATTTGATATGTCTTCATCATGCCACTGCACAAGACATTTGAAACTCCCCCAGACATAAGGATGGCTGCCTGCAAACGATGAAGCCATCTCATGTGTTCTTGAAAATTGGAAAAGGGAAAAAAGAAAACACGAGAAAAGGCTTTGGCTCCATTTTTGGCGGCTTGCTGGTGAACTTGATAAAACAACAAGACAAGGCTTAGGAAGGAAAACATGTCATGCGATGAGTAACCACTCACCAGAACAGACCACAGACTGGGAAGTGAGTTTTGAAAGACAGAAATCTCAGCATCTGCTGAGGTGATTGTTGAGTACTTAGTTTTGATCAAAGCGCCATAGATATAATGGTCGTTTTGTGCTATAGGACAGTGAAAATCTCACTTATTGCACCTTTAATGTTCCACTACTCTGGCTCTTCGCCTTGATAATAAGAATAAAAATCATTATCATCATAAAAATCCCCAGGGAAATGGATTAAATAACAACCCTTATACTTTTTTGTTGAATCATAATTCTTTGCATCAGATAATATCCGAGGTGAGGTGAGGTGACGACTGCCGTATTCAGCAGTTTTTTCCTCTTCTTTTCTTCCAGGTGATGAGCTCCATTAATCGCTGAGTGGGATCCTGACAGACGCCGGTGGCTGCTTTTTGGCCCTGCCACACCCAGCCCATCCCCTTCCCCATAACCACCCTCCCATCCCCCCAAAAACCACCTTCCCAAGTTGTTTCAGCGTGGCTCAGTTCTCGTCTTTGGACTTCAACTTGGGGACCTGAACCTCACAGACCGCCAATGCTCACAAGGAACTGCCTGCTGCTGTTCCTTTGGTTTCTCGTCGACGAAGGCTCGGTCTCTTCCTTACGCCCACCTTCACCACCACTGAGCAGGAGCCGGACGGGGAGGGAGCATCCCAGGAGCCTGGTGGGCCCGATGAGGAATGGGGCGGCTGGGTTTCAGCGGGTCAAGCGGGGCTGGGTGTGGAACCAGTTCTTTGTGCTGGAGGAGTACATGGGGTCAGACCCGCAGTACGTGGGCAAGGTAAAAAGCCTTATTTCTCCAGTTATTTATGGCATGGGGAGAAGTCATAAATCACATATAGTAAGGAGCTTTGGAGAAATTGAATTGGTGGTAAATGGAGGGAGCGATAGAACGTGAGAGAGATGAAATAGGAGAAAGGGAGAGCGGGGGAGGGAGGGACAGTGGTAGGAGCAGACCGTGTTTGAATCTACTCTGGTGGCCATCGCCACCAGTTGTCTATTTTCGCTTTGCCCCTGGAGCCGGTCCTTGCCATTTTAATCTCGTAATGCTCTTGTTTTTGAGACGTCTCTTTCTGGGAGTGTTTTTAGGATATTAATGGTGTGAGACATGCGGAGGAAAAAAAATCTATACATACGTATGGATCTGTGCCAACATTTCCGTGTTATACTTGCATCGCAGACATACATGACATTGCAAAGGTAAGAGAATCAATGACCTGGAAGGAATAAATTTAAATTATGGCTCTTGTAAAGCTGTCAGAACATCATAGTTATGAGCCAAGGAAGATGCTGACAGCAATAAAAAGATAGAAGAGACCCAAAAGGCTCAACTGAATTTCAGACAGAGCGACACACACGCACACACACCTTTTTGTTCCATCGAAGCCTTGGCGGTCTCTGTTTTTAGTACGGGATTTTTATTCTTCTCTACTGTGGCTTAAGACATTCGTAACTAAACTCAGTGGGGGTTTAAGGCTGAAGTTGTAATTTGGCACTCCTAGCTTACACAGGATAATAGTAAGACTGACTTATCTGCCCCAGTGCCGCTGCAATCAGCCCTGACGAGCAGCGCTGTTTGTGGAAGTCTCTGAGGCTAAAGGCAGGGGAGGGAGGCTGCTGTCTGCTGCACTCTTAAGTCACTTAATCCTGGGCTGCTGCACCGCTTCAAAATAATTGACTGATTCGCTGCCATATGAAAGGCATTTGGAGATGAGATCCTTGGACCTGGCTTAAGACAATCTTAAAGAGGGAAAAGCTTTTGCTGCAAAATAATTGCAGCTGTAACAGGATAACAGTCGACTAGATAATGCCCGGACACTGGGAGGGCAGGGTGTTAGTGACATTTCTTCCCAAGGAGTTATCAAGCTCTGCAACAGAGGCCCATAATGGTGACAGTTTTGTTTTCAATGCACATAAATGAACTCTAATGGACCATGCGGCTTTGTGCAATGAATGCCCGTCCTATAATACATCAATGCCTAATTGTGGCAATGCATTCACTCTAGAGTGTAAACATGATTACCATTCATTAGTTCCAGAAAAGCCTTCAGCAACACGCCGCGTGATTTTTTTTTTTCCCCTGACCGGCTTGAATACATGGAGTTCATGCAAAACACATTTTATTTTGATATAAGGACTCTGAACAGCATCTTATCCAAATTATAGGTCTAATAAGCTATATGATAAATTTATCCTCTATTTCACCGCTGTGCCTGGCCACCAACAGCTTGCTGCAGGACTCAGAGAAAGCGATCACGATTTAGTTGATTTTTTTTAAAGCAGCGTTTTTATTTTAAGTCCTGCATAAGGTTGAGAGTGAACTGATAGCAGTGGGATTCTCCTGAAGATGCCTCCTGCGTGAAAATATGATCAAGTCTGTGTTATTTAAGCCTGCAGAGCACCTGAGAGCTGTACCTCATTAGTAACTATTTTACTCTGAGCTTTCCGGATCAATATGGATTATTCTATCATGCTTACAGCTTAGTTTCTGCTTTGCCTTACAATGCCATTAAACTTGCAAAAGGAAACAACAGTATTTATTAACATCTAAGTTTTAGAACAGCAGTGGAAGCCCTTTTATTGTTGGATGTAATTCATTAAGCATCACAAAGAAGGATATGCACAAATTGGGCTTTGTTTCTGGCTAAAAGGAGAAGAAATCTCTCTGAAGACAAAAGAAAAGAAAAAACTCTCCTAGCTGAAACCCCAGACGAGATAACTGGTGCCCATGTCCACAGCAACACATATAACCTCTAATGAGGTGCACACAGTACAGAAAGTGTACATTTCTAAGCCTCAAAAACAGCATCACATTGCATGTGCAAACCTTATCACATTGCAATCACATCAAGGTCAGAGTCAGTGTGGGTAAATATTAGCCCTGTGTCACAGGAGTGCAAGGAATGGCAGAGAAAAGGGAATACTGGGAGAAAAAAAAAATCTGTTATCCGTCTTTACAGGCTGTCTGGTCTATTTTGGATTAATGAATGCAAGCAAAGCAGCATTTCTTTTCTTCTGTGACACCAGTGGGAGAATATGCCATGTCTGCATTTCCACTTGTTTTTTGTGATAGTAGGACGCTCACAACACACAATAAAGTGCATGAATTTAGACTTCAGCTTTCGTACCGATAAATCATCGATGTCATTTTTTGCGAGCAATCAAGCTGTGAAAACTGACAAGCACAGTAATCTATTCACACTGCTTTAGTACACAAGATACTACATCTTAATATTCCTGCCAAAATTTGCATTTTCTTGTCTTAATGGTTGTTTGCCCACTGATGTTGCAGGAGAAGGGAAGGTTAAGAAGTAAACATCTCGTCCCGTACGAATAATTGAGACACCCCTTGGGCCAATCAGTAACACCATACATCTTCTCATTGAAATTCTAACCTTTAATCATAGCGTCCCCATCTGGCCAATCAATGTAACTTTTAAATACCAGGAATCAGTGCTAAAATGCATCATCCCTCCAAGTTTCATCGAAATTGGATTAGTGGTGTCTGAGAGGTAAAAAATATGACCTTTAATTATAGTGCATCCACTTAGCCAATGAGTGTAATTTGCAGGCAAAGTTGAAATTATATTAGGAGGGAAAGGCGTCATGTTGCTGTTTGCATTCAAACCTCGCCATCAAAACGAATTAGTTGGTTTGCACATTTCATATTACACAACATGAGGTGCAATTACAATTATTTTTATTTGAGAAACAGATTAGCATCTCTGTGTAAAATGACCTGGCAGCGTTGAAATGTAACAGGCTACATTAAAATATGGACTATAAGCCTGTTGGTCAAAGGAGAGGTGGGTCTAGTGAATCAAGACCCGTCCACTTTTCTCACTGGCCATTTTTGTCACTGGCTCCAGGATTGGTCGGGTTTTATTCAAACCAAATATGGGGTTCAGAACCCCACCACCTTTTTAGTACAACATGAAAATCCATGGGGATATAAAATTAGTGCCTCTATCTACATCCAGCATTGATATTGACGATAGGGAAGGGACAATGTGCTTATCTAGCAATATGATTCAATACATAATAGGTGACATTTCTCAGAATTCAACATAACTACAACATAACTACAACAAAGTAATTAGAAATGCTGAATGACAAACTTCTGAGCCACATCGCTTTCTACTTTTAACTATTTGCCTGACCAGGGACTACAGATGAAAATGAGCCTCTCTGGCAAACTCAGGCATATTTTCTGGCATATTTTCAGAAATGTTATTAATGCACTGTCCCTGTCAAATAAACTAACAAACTTAATTAAGCGCAGATGCTGGCTTGCTCAAATGTAAACAATTTAAAAATGTCATTTCAAAGTACAATTAATATTTTCAAAGTGGAGCTTGTGAAATTATGGTGGTCAAGCCATCTCACTTGTTATTACTACAGCAGAATAAATTGTGGCTACATACTGAGATTAATTTTTCTGCCCAAAGATGAGTACTGTCACATTTTTGTATTGAAAAATGTTGAATTTCAATACACTGTCCCCTACCACACTATTTTACTTTGTAGGGCTCTTCTAATATATAATTCCTTGCTTCTTAAAATAGATTCTGGTGGGTTTTGAAATGGAAGAAAAGGGACTAAATTTGAGCGCACCGGTAGTTCGTTGTGTGGAGCGCGTGCCATTGTTGCCGCGGTAACATGGGTTTGATTCCATCCCGCACCCTTTTCTACATGTCATCCTCTCTCTTCCCCATCTTTCCTATTTATCTGTACTATCACTGTCAAATAAAGCAAAAAAAAAAAAAAAAAAAAAAAAAACGACTGAATTCGTGCATGTTTGTTAAAGCATATTGTAAGCACTGTAGGACAACCATGTGCGCAGCTCACAATTGCCAATTTATGACCAAGACACTCATATGTTGATGATAGTTTTTTTCCTGATACACCTGCACACTAGTGGACTATAAAGTATACACCCTTAAGCCCATTAATGAATCACAGCTCAGGATTATGCTGCGGGAATTAAGAGTTTATTTTAAGACAGATTTTTTTGTAACACCTTGACTCAATCCTTCATAAAATAAGATAAAAATAAATAAATAAAAAATAAAATAAACAAGAGGAGATAAAGATAAGGGGAAGTACAATAGGTCACTGCATATGGCAGTGTGCCGTGGGCGCAGGAAAAATGTAAGAGATTTCAAGAAATCATAACAGCTACTAAGACTCACACATAATCATTCTCTTAGGTAATTTCTCCTATTGTCTTGTATATAAACCACAGGTATGATTGCAGCATAAATAAAAAACTTGCAGTTCACATTCATGTGTTGAACCTAAACAAAAAGCAGTATCACATTCAGGCATTAATCTCCAGTTAATTTTTCTGCTGTGCCAGGGGAGTGTATTCCCATAACCAGAATCAATGTGTGAATTGGACTACTTACCTGAGGTCAAAATTATTAACTGATCCCAGTTGTATGTTTATTAAAAAGACATTAATGAGAATGCATCATCATTTTTTAAATCATTTAGGCCTATTTTCTAAATGAACATTGGTATGTATCAAGACATCTCTGATTCATTACAATAGTTCAGACTGTTGCCACTGTTCACCTCTGCTTCTCCTGCCATTGCCGATGATGTCACTGTCAAAGTCTCTAGAGACTTCCAGCGCACTGAGCTCTGGCTGTGGGGCATTTACAAGTTCCAATTTGCAAAGATGTCTATATCTGTTGGATCCCATTTCAAATCCTTTGTGGATGAGTCAGTGGACAAGTGTCTTTTGATGCACAGCGTATGACATCAACTAATGCACACTGCATGCTGGAGATTTGGGGTGTTGTTGTCATAGTAGGACAAACAGAAGGTAAGCTGGTCACTCCAGTACTTCATGGATGCCAGACGCTGTATTTTGGTGGTCTGTTCCCCTTGTCAACGCTCCAAAATTGAACTCTGAGATAGTTCTGAAATGAAGCTGAGACTTGTGTCAAACTGCTTGAAAGCGCTGCTTACTGCCTCTGGTTTGCCTGCAGCCACTGAAGAACAATAGGTGCATTTGTTGACACTTTCTGTTTGTCGAGGGCTTTGGTGTCACAAATGTCTGATACATGAAAATTGAAGCTTTTGCTGGGTTAGAATAAATGATTAAAAATCAGCCTGCGGAAAGTGAATGGTGTTTTTTGTCCCCCCCGTTGAACGTAACCACTAGATGCCGTAAGATAACCTTTTCCTGCCGAGATGAAAGTTTTGTGTCTAAAGGAGTGGTGAAGGAGTGCCATTCAGTGTCTTAAATTTTGACCTTTAATCACAATGCCCCCGTTGGGCCAAACAATGTCATTTTATTAAACACTAGAGTGCAGTGCAAAGACACATTACCCTCCAAATTATGTCAAAGTGATGCCTGAGACTTCACTGATATATCACGTTTGACATACGGATAGATAAGCGGACACAGGACAAGCTTTCGTCTCCTCATACACACTCACCTCCTTCCCCATTTGATTTGTCAAGGTCATTAAAATAGTTATGCTGTTTGCCACTTAGTAACAACTTTGGAGTGGTGTGGAGGCTTGCTCAAGGGCACTTCAACAAAAGCTGTTCAGGAAGGCCTTGCTTCATTGCTTTTTGTTTGCAGACTCAAAGCATTCACCCAGGGGATTTGAATTTGCAACCTCCAGGTCCCAGCCCTCCTTTGTGAAAGATGTTACTGCTATTAAGAGTGAATATTTTTCATATTTACTCATGAACTAGGCTACTACAATGGGAGTAACTGTGGTGTAAATAAAGAAGAGAAATCTTCCAAGGGCACTTACGGAAAAAAAGAGTTTGTTACTAAGGGTAATTTGAGGTTAGAAAATTAGAAAGCCATTATACCGAGGCCACTCTTCTGGGTGAGAAGCGGCGCAGAGTGAATCCCAAATTCCACTGCCATTAACAGTAAACACAAGAAAAGAACAACAAACCTTTATAATTTCATAAGAGAGCAGCACCCTGCATCTTCCTTTACAGTTTTAAGGAGACATAAATAATTATTCTGTCACTTGCAGAACAAAGGAACCAGAAAAACACATTGATTAGAAATCACTTTGAGCGCCAAGGGATCGCGTTTAATGCATGCCTGCATGTGGAGAAAAACAAATCAAAAGCAGAAAAAAATCCTGCCAATCTCCTGTCGACAACAAGTACATCACTGCAGATAAGCAATTAAAGCGCAGATGGCTTAAAGGGGATAATGTAACAGCATCGTGCACTCACAATTAGATAATGTGCAAGCCTCTCCTATGCTGAGCAAGGGTTATCTGCAAGAAAAAACTGACACTGGTTGTGTGGCTGTATATCAAACCTAGCTCCCTCATCTCGGTCTCTATTAAACTCTCCGCTGAGTTCAGCAGCTTCTTTCAAACATTTCCTTCCACCATCATGGCAGCCTCCATCCGAACATAATGGTTATGAATGGCTGTTTGACACAAAAAAAGTCGTATTTTCCCTAGAACTGCAGTGGTGTGGCCATTCAGAGCCCACTTTAAGGAACTGTGCTTGTCAGTTTGATGCATGATAAACATAATGACCACTTACAACTGCTGGTGGCGTAATCAAAAGCAGCACATCTCCCAGACTCGTGATGCTGACAATGTTTCGACTCACTGACTCAATGCTACAATTTTGTATTGTCAACACTGGATACAGTGCGTATCTCTCGGATGGAAATGGATGCACTTTGTGGCTTGGCAAAAATGGAACTGATGAAAATGCGTTTCAATGATTTATTAATTTATTGTGACTTCATCTTGTGCGCATAAAGGCTTGAATATATGAGCAGCGATGGCTACAGAAAGCAGCACTTTGTATGAGATGGAGAAAAGCAAAGATGGTGTGGATGAAGAAAGAGAGAGAGAGCTGTGAGAGAGATCATACAGAGCCTTTGTGCAGAATCCTATCCTTTGCAACCTGATTGATAAAGGATTGGTGGGACCCACATAAGGTTGACTTGGCCTCTAGATTCACAATATATCTAAAAAGGCTGCGCTCAGTGGGACTCCACAGTGTTACCTCCCCTAAAAAGCGACACCACAGAGCCATGTTCTTTTCATATGAGTCAGGGGAACATGAAAGCAAGGCAATGTGTGAGACTCTCTCAAAAGGGACCAAACAAATTATACAGTTGGCAAGAAAATGCAGTGAGGGAATCGGTTCCATAGAAGCACACCGAGGCTTCGGCGATTATGCTCAGAAATGACTTTTCATACCCATAACAATGACATGTATTGTAGATTAAAGAGAAACCAATCAATTTAGAGAGAGTCATGCTGAGGACCTAGAAATGGAAGGAAATAACAGGAAATGACAATACAGAACATGAGACGGCACGCAGTGACATGCTCCAATGCCCCGTTTTCACACACTTTAAAAGAAAAGGTCGCTCATTTAAATAAAAGTCAATAAACCGCTTTTGCCTGAAAGGGCAGCCTTGTTTCTCCAACAACTTGTTTATTCACTTGCCTCCCGCCTGACAGGGAATGACCATCCCTCTTTTTATTGATGGCTCTTCCTCCCAGTTACACCCAACATCTGGCTGAGATTTATCACTGGTGGGGTCTGCAATTTAATCTATCACTGAGAACCTATGAGTAGCACATAAAAACCTTTTCAACAAGACTGATGCCCTGATTGATCGCTATGCCCAACAAAGACAGTTTCCATCATCTGACCATATGAAATTTACCGGCCTTACAAGCGCTAAACTATAGAGCGCGTTCCACGTTGTTAAAGATGACTCCGTTTAAATGCTGTGGAATTTAGTAGTAAAATGCTTCCAAACATGCAGGGGCCCATAAAAGGCTGCATACCCACAAACTGCTATGATGATGATAGTCGCTGCTGTAAAATACTTCAGTGGGACTGATTGAACTGTGGCAGTTAATTAACATTTACTCCAAAAATCACAGGCTCCATAACCTGAATGCTCTGCGTGGCTCCATGCAAGGGTCTGTTCAGCGACCTACAAGCTGAGCAAGGTTACTACATGCAGACACCAAACAAAGTGTCAGACAATTATCCTGTTGATATAGCCATGACGCTCATGAAGCATGTCTAATGCAGTAACTGGGTGTCTGACTATGGCTGCAACTAACAATTATTTTCAATGTCAGTTAATATCTCAATCATTTTTTCAATTAACCAATCAATTAACCATTTAGTTTATAAAATGTCAAAAATAGTGACAAATGGTGATGGGAAGTGATCAGAGCCAGAAGTGATGTCTTTAAATTGTTTCATTTTATAATGATTTAAATGGAGAAAATGAAGACAGTCTTCATACATCTCAGCAGCTTGTGATGCTGATCTCTCTCTCTCTCTCTCTCTCTCTCTATTTCTCTCTTTCTCTCTCTCTCTTTTTTTCTTTTAACATCTGAAGACAGACTCCCAGCAGGCGATATAGCCTGTAAGGTGTTGTTAGGCTCCCCATGCCAGATAAATCGTCCAGAAACTGTTCAAAAATCTAAATACCAGCAGAGTCTGGGAGTACTATACAGCGTGTGTACAGATGTTTCAGTGAAAAACACGTTATTGAGCTACAGGAGAATTCACAATGAAAATAAATTAATGAAATAGGGCCTACGGTATTCCTTAGTGGTCAAAACTTATGGGAAACACACGTTTGTTAAATTCCATTCATAGGTTTCCATTTGGACGGGATTAAATTTATCAGAGGACCTCTGAGTTTGATGAAAAACAGGAGGTAATTTGCTCTGTATTTATCACCAAGGCCTGTAAAAAACACAGCTTGGTCAATTCACACAGGACTAAAATCACTGAGGACGTATGTAATACACAAAATTACCCGACGTCACCCTGTAAAACTAATCCCATCCGAATACTGCTTCACTTATTAACTATCAAAATTATAATCAATTAATTTACTGTTGATCAACTAATCCATTAATCAACTAATCATTTCAGCATTACAGATGGAAAATTGAAAATTCAGCAACACAATGGTGACTAAATTTATTTTTTCAGTATTACTGCAGCACTGATAAAATGTGCTGAAAATGTTGAATAATTAGGCTATTAATACACACTTCAACATATTTTGTAAATCATCAGCACTAGGAACTGTTTGCATTAAAATAATAACATAACCATTGCTATGAAATAAAACAAGCATGGTATGCAGCTTATGGCGTAAGAGAAAAACACAACCACAATGACCCAAAATAAGTACTATACATGTAAAGCCAACAAAATATACAAACACAAATAAATCAAATGCCCTGATCAAAAACAGTTACTATGATAATTAAAATCTGTAACAGTGTAACTAACAAATAATTTGCCACGTAAAACCGGTAAACGCTCCACTCTTTTTCAGCACTATATCTGACATGAGAATACTACAGTTACTGAGACAGTGAACATAGCATACTAATGTGTGTGTGTGTGTGTGTGTGAGAGAGAGAGAGAGAGAGAGTGGGAAAGAGGAAGAGGAAGAGAGAGAATGTGTGTGCATGCATGCAAAATTTACATGCATCAGCGTCAATGAAATTATGTCATGACAGGCATTAGATTCTGAGGTGTGGAATTATGCTTGGACGCAGGATGAAATGATGGAGTAAACATGTGTATGATATTAAAACGGGATATTGGCACAGTCACTCTCACAACACTCATGCAAGATCATTTCAACACCATCTCTAACATGATCTAGAAATCTGGTGCCGAAGTAATTCGCGATGCCAGATGCAAAGTAATTTGAAAAGATTGCTCTGGTGAAAATTATGCATGAGGTTTGCCAGTGATTCAGTCGCTCGTTAGAACACGTTGAGAAGTCGAGGGCATTCGCGATTGCAACGTATGTTGATGATGAATGTCGTGAGACGTTCTGAAAAGAGCAGCTGAAATGAAAGCTAATGATGTCGTTCATCTGTCCTGCCAAAGTAATACCTTTCCATATTTTTTTGTCCCCCTCAGTAATGGACTTTTCCCCTGATTTGCCTGGAACATATTTCAAAATGCAACGCTAATGTCCCAATCGGTATCACTTACTAACTTGATCAACATTTTCTATTTGTGCCTTGACATTGACAAGCGATATTGTTGTGATTCTAGGCAGAAAATTATATTCTGTATGTTGTATCAGTATTACTATGTTGCTTAATCAAGTGTGATATTAGAAAAGGGGATAAAGCACTAATCTCAGCCTCAAAGATCAATAACTATCATGTAATTTAATGTGATGTCAGGCACAAATCCTACACCATGTTATTTTCTATGCAAAATTTAGATAATTTCACCCCAAAAAAACAACAACAAAGGCTTTTAATCATTTTTTTAACTCTTTATATGAAATAATCCTGCAGCTCATGCCACATTGGTCCCCTCACATGATGGAGCTGGATAACAATACTCTCTCAGCAGCGGTGGCAACAAACTTCATCCCTCTACAACCAGTGAATGTAATGTTTGTTGTCACAAGTTTTGATGAATGCCTGTTTACGACTGCAGGTGAGATGTGGTGAGCGCTCAACTGAGCTGATACAGCTTCAGAGGCGGGTACAGCCGAACCGCTGCTATCTGTTGTGATGCACACTGTATCTGTCAATCTAGCCCGTTTTGCCTTCTCTTCCTTTAACACACACACACACACACACACACACACACATTTCCAGCAGTTGCATATCTACTGTAGCAGAATAGCCTCCTGGTGAGATCCTCAGTGTGTGCATTTTTTTCCCGCTCCATCCCTATTACCTGACTGAGGCATGACACAGCCCAGATAGCGAGCGCCCAGCTGTCAACGGCTAAGGGATGGCTCGCAAGCCAATATCGATCAGCTATAATAAGGCAGCAGCATCTGCCACAGCGGTTTTTCTACCAGTGGCTCACATTGACTTTACAGTGACTACCCATAGAAACTTCCCCATGCCACCAGCAGCCATGACATGGTCTGACATGGCATTGGCCTGACAGTGCATCAAGAAACTCTGTGCCAGCCCCTCTCCCTCTGTGCCAACATACTGCCACTCCTCTGTCACCCTGCTGCTGGATTAGTAGGACAGGGGCTGTGAAGTAGCTGGATTGAGCAGCCCGTCTTACACTGAATAATGAATAGTATAGGGATGCCACGATACCTGAATTTGTGTACTTAATACCAATACCAGAGTCCTTCCTGATACCTGATCCAATACCACAGCAAAAACAGAAACCCCATATACTTTGAATAAAGTCTAACAAGTAAACAGAAACTAGGGATACGTGATTTCTTTGTTTTTACTAAAAAAGTCCAAAATAGGGAAGAAAGAAAATAAATACTTAGTATAGGCTGTATAATATACTTCATTTCATTTCATCTCAGTTTATTTTACATTATATAACGCTATTTTTGCAGACAATTACTGTTAAAAGTTTATACTTAAA
>OMKZ01015856.1:56194-66385 GCA_900302535.1 Neoniphon sammara | reverse complement strand
TAGAGTCATGACTTGTTTTTGTGTTTGCTCACCTTGTTAATCATTTGACTGGGTGAATTGACAGGAAGTGTTGTCTCGGTGGAGTACAGTATAGCACTTTGCTGCACTCACTTTCAGAGAATTTTATGCAACAAGATTTATTTTGCCATCATTGTAAGTGTCCTTTTTGTTGATCTGAAAGACTAATCCTGCCTTGTCCTCCTTCCTGTCTGCAGGCCGGCCGTACCGTGGTAAACCCAGTGACATGTGGGCTCTTGGTGTGGTGCTGTTCACCATGCTATATGGCCAGTTCCCCTTTTATGACAGCATACCTCAAGAGCTCTTCCGCAAGATCAAGGCTGCTGAGTACTCCATCCCAGAGTGAGTACATGTCTTGTATCCAAAGCACCCTGTAGGGTCATGTGCACATACATTTTATGTGCAGGGTTGGCCCTTGTTGGAATTGAACCCATTCTTACAATACTTCTGGCGTATTGAAAGCGCATGTTTTGTAGTGTTTTTCTCTGTATTCATTCAGTAGTGGTTCTCCACCACAGCATGAAGGTGACCACAATTGCATTTATGCGAATAGTGTAATTTTGCCACATTTCCCTTTCAGACATAAAGAAGTGGAGTCCAGATGTTTGGAATCAGTGTTTGCTCATGCTTGTTATGACAAAGCGTCCAAAGTAGTTTTAAGCAAATAGGTTTTAGTACTCCAACCTGCAAGAGTCATAAATGTGACCAAAACTGGTAGACACAAGAATTCAAAACTAAAATTGCTGCCAAGTTTCACCGTTATTTAAAATCACAGGACAAACCTTGATATATAGACTTGCACTAAAATCTACTGAAACTATACTGACAGTGTAATACTTCAATATTGTCTTGACTCTTTGCTGACTCTTGACTTCTGGTCACATCCTGTCCCTTCCTATTCCCTCCTCCTCCCATCAGGGATGGGCGTGTGTCAGAGAACACGGTGTGCCTGATCCGTAAGCTGCTGGTGTTGGACCCTCAGCAGAGGCTGACTGCAGGAGAGGTGCTGGAGTCCCTCAGTGCCATCATTGCCTCTTGGTAAGTGCTCCCCCTGCTGGATGTCAGAGCAAGCACATAGAATTTGTTTCCTATCAAGTCTTGAATTGCAGTTGATTTATTGTAAATTATTAATGTTATTGCAGTTTGCATATTATGTCTACTACTATAGTTGCCAGTTTTTCTGTTGCTTAGCATTCAAACGTATGAGCTGAAAATGATTTTCCAGGCACATTAATTGGATGTAGGCCTACAAACATGTATCAAGCCATTAACCACACAGTGACTGCGTTCAGAGCGTTCTAAAATGTCAGGCTTTCAGTTATCAAAAATTAACCCTTGTTGTGTTTGTTTATATTATAGGCAGTCGGTTTCATCATTGAATGGTCCCCTCCAAGTAGTGCCGGATATTGATGACCAGGTCAACCACCCTGAGCATCTGCAAGAGGTGAGATCCTTGATGAACATGACATCCCAGGCATCTCATAGCAGCCAGTTGGTTGACAGGGGAAATGCAAAGTGCTGCTCAACCGAAGGAAAAACAAACAAACAAACAAAAATATTAATTCGTCAAAGACTTCTGCTTGTTGCATGGCTTGATGCTAACATTTGATGCAGTGATAACATACATGTTATAATTTAGGTTGTTATAATCCTGTGTGTACAGGATTTGCAGTTTTTGTCAGCAAACTCAAACCCTCCAGGTCCTTTTAATCAGAATTAATTTGTGTCCCCCAAGGCAAAGGTGACAGAGGAGTCTTCTCAGTACGAGTTTGAGAACTACATGCGCCAGCAGCTCCTGTTGGCTGAGGAGAAGAACACTATCCACGAGGCCAAGAGCTTCCTCACCAAGCGCCAATTTGGCAGCATCCCACCCGTTCGGCGCCTGGGCCACGATGCCCAGCCTGTCAGCCCCCTAGATGCTGCCATCCTGGCACAGCGTTTCCTCCGGAAGTAGCCCCTAACCACCCATCCCAGACTCACTGGCCTCCCCAGGTGGTGAGAGACATGTGGAGTCCAGAGAGGACTGAGGAGGATAAGCCCCAAAACTGAACTCACTTATAGGGGGCCCAGCCCAAACCTGGGCTGGGGAGCACCTTTAGGTGGGCTTTAAGCAAGCTAAGTGGAGTAGGCATGAGGAAGATACAGAACAAACTGCTGACCTGGAACTTCACTCTCCGTGTCTGGGATCCTCCGATAAAATGTAGCGGGGAAGGCCTGGAAGAAGATCTGAACCAAAGGTTCCTCGCTCTCAGATCACCCACAGTCAGATCACACCATACAACCAACCTAATGGCACAGTCATTCATGGGCTACCACAGTGCTCTGCCTAGAGTATTGAAGAGACTATTAACCCCAAATTCCTGCTCCTCTGAGATCTCCCTACTGTAACACTTTCCCCATCTACTCTGGATTCCCTGAGCAATACAGGACCAGAATCATGTAGCAACCCCTTCTCCTCCAGCTGTCAATGGTATTGCCTCAAGTCAGATCACCTGATCACAGATGTCACTCCTCTATACCTCCACATCCCATCCTCCCTCTCTTATTCCTTCTTTCTCTTCCTCTCTACTATTCTCCGGTATCCAAAATGATCTAGAGTGGTCCTGTCTGTAACTCTGACTTCAAATCAATCTACCTCTCTGTCTCTCTTCTCTGTCAGTAAACCATGCTCACTGTTCTTGAGAAAAACAAGGAATTGTAAAAGGGGAGTCTTGATGCCACCATTGACATTAAGCATTAATGTTTTCTGTCAGTGATTATGGTTTTGAAACCTTTTCAGTGGGTTATTCTCACAATCTGAATAAGCTTTTTTCATATTAACCTTAATAAGTAGCATTTTACCCCTTCTTTTGACATTGAAGATACTGAATATCAAAGTATGTGTATACGCATCCTTTGATATTTGCCGAAAGCATTGTCTCTTGCTTTTGCTCATCCCTGTGTAAATCTATTTTTAGCACCTAGGCAGCTAGTGTCAGGTACCTGGAAGTCACAATGCCAAGAACTGAATGAGGAAACACTGTTGGATCCTCCCTGCCAAGGCATGTTGGTGGTAACTTTTCCTCAGTGCCCTTACAGTGAAGATCAGGCACTGTCATATTTCTCTTGCCAAAAATCATGTCTTAACAAATTGTTAGCCAAGGAACTGATACCTCCAGCTTCATTCAGAATCAAATGGCTTCCAGGTATACAAACTTCCCTGTTTCTCTTTATCAAGACAGATCATGGGACAAGTGTTTTCAGTATGAATGTGAACTATCACGGAATGCTTTGATTTGTGTGCAGTATCTGTGAGAGAGTGTGTATGTGTGTGTGTGTGTGTGTGTGTGTGTGTGTGTGTTTGGGGCCAGAGTGTGTGTTAGGCAAAGATAAGGGTCTGCAGTGTTGTGGAGTTGTTAAACTCTTGACAGTCACAGACCCCTTAAGCTATCCTCCAATCTCTTTTATCTGGCCTGCCTCAGTGGCAGACACTGTGAAAACCAGAGCAGGCTTTGCTAAGACAGGGGGCTTGACTGAATGGTTCAGCGATTGCCCTCTGTCATAAATGCTTAGTTAAGATTGGACAGTATCACATAATATCATCCTATTGCCATTCACAAGCCCTCGCTTTAGCTTGCCTTGTACATGCTTGTATTATCTCGCTCTCTGAGAGACTAGCCGGTTGCTGGTAAATGATACTGTAATATTTCATAGAGAAATTAAAATATAAATTCATAGGTTTTCAGTTTAGTTGGTAGGTCCTTTTGTCTACTGATGTATTCTCATCTTTATCAAAGGGATTCTCCCAAATATGACAAAGCTACTAACCTGTGACTATGTTAAGCATCTGTACACTGCAACTTGCCTTTGCGTATTGGTATCTGCTTTAGGCTTTTTAGACTTCTTCCTATTTATATCCAAACTGATTGCATGAATTGAGGCTCTGGCCTATTTCCAAATGTCTTTTCATACTATTTCCTCTTTTCCTTCCTTGTAATTTCATTTTCAATTTCAAGTTGATATGTTATTTATTCACTTGTGTAGACTTTTTTTTCCCCCTGAGCCACTGGGGCAGGTGTCACAGACATGCATTATGCTTAGTCAAAAAAGTACCTTCTAATGGAGATATGTTTTGATAAATGTTTCATAGTCTAGGACTAGGCTTAATTCATGCCCATGAAACAGGCTCCAAAAATCTTTGCTCTCACAGCTTTAAGCAAGAAGTGTTTGCAGTTTGAATAGTTTCTTTTAAAATGTTTCGACTTTAGCCATTGCATTTACTTCCTTTTCAGCCGTTTTCATGAAAGAGCAGCATCTGTATTGTTATTGTTTTTTTTCCTCCTTAAATCATTTTCTTGCCATTTTGCCACAGATTCTGTGGTCAACTTAAGCTACACTAATAATGAGACTGACTTTTGCATAGTTCTATTTTTTACAGAAAACAAATTGATATTCGCACATTATCTTGATTTACGGGAGTGATTTTTAGTGTTTTTCTATCATCAGCCCAGACCCATACAAGGCTGCACTCTCTGGTCAGTATGTAAATATGTACCATCATGACTGCGCCAGTCATATTGTATGTAGTGCCACCCAATGAAACGTTTCCAGCTCTGTTTCAGCACACACCGATTGACATGCATTAGAGGCCACGTTGGCCATCAACCACCACATTCGGAGGTAACAGAAAATGTAATGAGAACTGCTAAGCTTTCTCCCACCTCAATGTGAATTCCATGGGTATAAAGCAGTATTTTAGTAGTGTAGGTTGTTCATCAGAAAAGGGTGTTTCATGAACACCATAGCCATCGTTGAACACTAACATAAAGTGATTGTCTGTGGCAAACGTCAGACACCATCTTCCATGAGGCCCAGTATAGCTGTTGAATAGTAACTATAGGCTCGATAGACCCTTGATATTGATGTGTTATCTGTCTCCCCTTATCAAAAAGTGTTTCACATTCTAGCTAGTGGATTTTTACCACATTTGATGTTTGTTTTACGGAGTTGTATTGGTAGACTGCAATGTTCTGTGGACTGAAAAGCATGGAAATAGTGTGAGGTTAAACTCTTTGTGAAAGATGTGACTTTTGCATGATTTTGAACTTGCAAGGTGTGCCACAACAACCGATACAAATTTTAGAAAATATTTTCTTTGGGTTTTATAGGAAAATCTACAGCAACAAAAATCTCTTCCTCAATTGGATGACTGATAAAATATTTTTTTGTTTTGTTTTGTTTTTTAATTTTCAGTAAGTTCAATTGGTATGCTGATTTTCACCCTAATTCTAAAATGTTCAATTCAGTATAGACCCAATATATTGGATCTTCTGACTATTTCAACTGGAAACTAGATAATGGTATAGGATTTGATATGTGGTGGTAGATAGTTGAAACCCAATGGAATAATGTGTTGTAAGCTGCTTGGTTGGACATGGGCATCTAGATACAAAAAACTGCGTAATTGTACAGATGAAAAACACGTTTGTATAAAAAACATATTTTTGTACTTCATCAGATCTCTACATGCATGTCAGCAATAAACTTTGATATGGAAACATTCCCTTTTGAGATGTGTCTGATGGTGTTGACTTTGTATCTTAGCAGTTCCTTTCATTGCCAGTAGGTGGGGCACTTTCTTAAAAAATGGAGCCAAAGTTGGGTGCAGCACTATACTGAATGCTGTTTCGTTGAGCCACATATTTTCCTGAATGTGCAGACTGTATAAAGTTTGCACACAATTCCCAGTGTGTTTCGGCCCTCTGGTGCTGTGCAGGTGCAGCTGCATATGCTTTTTGTGCTATGGGATCTCCTAATTATGCAGGTTGAAGACAGTGCAAGTTGCATATAGAGTCAGAGTATCCTGATACAGCAGACTCTCTGTCTACATAGGCTCACTCTTGCGGTGAGAGGGGTTTTGGATCAGGGAGGTAGACATGCTCAAACAGGAAGCCTCCTGCTGAGTCTGACAGCACCGGGGTACCCTGTGGGCTGCTCTCCAGATCCCCCGCCTCACCTCAGCCCTTTGAACACAAACACACCCTCTTCAGCAGGGCATTAATTCCACTTGAGACAGTTCTGCGCCTGCCAGAAAACCCCACGCAGACGCACACAGACACATGGAAACCTCTTCATACACGGGCCTGTCCGACTCACTCAATTGCTTTTCAGATCTAGACAGATTGGCTTATTTCCGTGTTTATCACATGCATATTGTTGTTGCACGGGCATGCAACAATGGCTACATTATGCACACTGCAATCAAGTATTTATGTCTTTTCATAAATACCCCACTGACACACGCATGCAGACATTTTACCAGGGTGCGTTCAAGCACAGGGACAGCCAGTGGTTAAAATTTGCAGACTCACTTAAAAGATAATGACTGGATACTGAATAGTCCTTTCCCACCCTTCTGAGACCCCCAAATCAGAGCATGTCATAGTGTCATAGGTCTCTCAACTGGCAAATTACACCCCTTAACTAAAATCTCAAAGCTGGGGGAACAGTCTGAAGGTCTCAAGGGTCAAAGCTGCACAGATGCAACGTCCCCATAAAGCACGACCAGCTGGTTTGAGGCAGTCCATCCAGGAATTCATGTGTGTCCCAAACAGGAGATGGTTCATTAGAAACTACGTCATAGATCTGTGATATTGTTACTTAATTACCTTAGAGTATTACGTATTCACTTTCAGAGGAGAAAAACAGGCTTTATCCATCTGGACACGGATGACACAGCATAAACAAGGATGGACTTTTCCAGATGTGTATATGTAGCTGTGTTTTCATAGCCTGTGTATGTGTATTGTACTGGTAACAGTTTAATTGTTACAAATGTATGGGGAATAATTGATTGTGAGGGTGAGGGCTGAGCTGCATCTGCAATGCAGTTATTACATTGTGCATTTATGTCAGTTGGAACGTGAATGTGTCTCCAGCTGTGTCTAGCCTGCCGGGGCTTTATGTTTCCCCTGGCAGACGCCAACACAGTGACAAACACACAAGGCTTTGGCTCCAGTTTATGCTGCACTTGCACACAAAAAACAAAACATCTTTCGACACTGAGTCACAGATGAGATGTTCTCGTGTGTCTACACAGGGAGAGACCACATGGAATCAGACTTTAATTACCCTTTTTATGTAAAAATTATCCTCAAAGGGTTAAAATTCAGATTTGGTGCCCAGAGAGAAGTGGGTAAATCACCCGCTTCTGCTGGCCTGTTATATCAAGCCAGATCCAATCACTGTCTCTGCCTGAATAAATAAAAAATACTAAAGGTATAGCTGGGTGGACTGCCTACTCCAAGAAAAAAAAATACTTGAGAATAAAGTTCACCCATGCCCAGTATCCACACAGTGTCCTATTCAGAGAGTCAGAATGCTGCACAGACATTTCCAGTTGAGCTTCCAGTTGATACACCTCCAAGAAAGTTATTCATACAAGGCAAGAGAAGACGGGATTAACAGCATTAACATTAATGTTCACAGACATGCTGGACAAAGTTCACTTTTGTTGGCCAATTCTATCTTAGCAGCTATTGCCTGAAGAGGCCTGGACACAAAATGTGCAGAGGGCCCCCATATGAGCAGCAAGGAAGAAAAATCTGCTGAAAATGTATTTTAAGTGTTTTACTTGTCGCTTATTACGAGGCTTCTGGTTTTGGCCATCAGGTTTTGAACATTAAAACAGGTCTGAAAAATTAATGAAATGTAATCAAGGCGTCATCGATCACTGTAAAACAGCGTGAACCATGACAAGAAAGATGTCAAAGTTGTCATAAGTGTCAATGCAACTTTATTTTCATTCCTGTTGATTGCCATGTCCTCGTAAGCTACTTTAATTGATTTTTTTTTTATTGGAAATCAGTGCTCATGTTTCCTTGATAGCACCGAAGATCTTTTAACATGATACCAAATATCCAAATTTAGGCCAGTAAAACAGATGAGCTAACAAAACCAGTCCTCATATTTTCCCCACATTAAAGAGCACTTCAGTGACAGACAGTGTCTTTCTAGATAGTTGTAAAACTGGTGCCAGCAGAAGCAGGGACTTTGTTGTGGCATTACAGGGTGTAGACATGGAGAGCAGCAGCAATGGGATCAGAGAGCTGCACTGAATAGTGGTCAAACCTCATATAGTTGCTTAAATACTTTCCTGTTACGCCTTAATTGTTTGATTGGCCACACAGTACTAAAATCACAACAAAACTGCAATACTATAATGAACAGTGCTGCAGTATTACAGGGGAGTCTGTTTGACCATAGAGTTCAATGATGCACCGTTTATTAAAATTTTTCCAACAACCCTGAAAACTCGTTAATGCATGAGTAAAATCAGAGATGTCACAGTAAAGTCAAGGCTTTTGTTGTGGTCATGATGATTGTGAATCCTCTTTTGTCATCAACGCCCACCAATTCTGTGCAGTGTGGGGGCAGGGATCTTACCAGAAGGTATTACTACTAAACCTTCACATGGACCCGGGGCATAACCCCTCTTACTCATAATCATCTGAAACCCATCAGCCCATGGCAGAAGATTGTTTTCAGCTGCTCTCTCTCTCTCTCTCTCTCTCTGACCTTGTCCTCCTCTGTGAGAGAGCCAAACACTGCTGGTTCATGTCTTTTTGGAGAGGATATCTTGGGACGTCCATACATTCTGTAATCAAACCATGGAGTGTTTGCGTTTGACATGTTGCAGGGTAGTGAAAACGGACATATTTATACCCACACAGTGCTTCATTCCACATTGAGAAACACCATGATCTTGCATAAACCTCTGGTGGAAGAGGCTGACAGGAGCCAGGCCAGCTGACGGTGGAGTGCTATGGAGTGAGAATTGGGATTTTGCCATAACGCTCTTTTCAGATAGATACAGTATGTTTAAAAAGCACCAGCGTTTTCTTCAGTCATTTCAAGAGATCTTCTTCTATCTAAACTGTTACCCCTAAACATCCAAGTGATAAGTAGCTCCACGTGTCAAGTAGACTTAACATCTGAATTGTTTAGCAGAAAGCCAAGCAATCTCTCATCCCCCGTCTCCTCCTACAACCATCGTCACCTCTTCAGCCCATGTGACGGGGCGATGCGGGAAATCTAAAATGGCATGAGAGTGGATCTGTCATTTTCAAACTGCCCGCTAAGCCTGAACATCTGGTCCTCAGGGCAGGAGGGTGACCCCGTCAATGGGTGCCCTTGTCCACCCTGTCAACACCATGAGAACGGCCCGCCGTAAGGTGAACAAGGAGGCATGTGTGCGTTGTGGGAGTGTGTGTCTGTGTGTGTGTGTGTGGGAGACCTCATATTATGGACTGACACTGTACTTATTGGAATGAGGTATAACAGGCATGGTTCATGGTTCATGCGTTCTGTGTATTTGTAGAGAGAAACTAGTTTGAATGTATATTTCTCCTCAATATGTCTTTAGACTAGATTTTGTATACCCAAAATGTTATTTTAAAATTGAGCTTCATGTCCTGTTTCTCACCACAGGAATGTCGACCGTTGCCCTAACAAAGACTGAATTGAACTGTGCGATTTTTCAGTTACAAAGCTTGATAATGTACACCATCCTCTAAAATTGTTTTTCCTCAAAGGCCTGAAAGGAGCAGTTCACCAAAAGTACCAAAAAAAGATATTTTTCCCAAATACCCCTACTTCAGTCTTTTCACTTAGTTAGTTTCTGTGTGATTTGGGGAGGTTTCCAAGCAGCAGCGAAGAGCTTCCCTGTCTCCCATCATTTGAATACAATAGTTAATTGGGGTGAGTGAGCTAAAACAGTTAAAAAATTTTCATGTGAAAAAATCAGCAGCAACAGTTCTTTTCAAAAACAATAACATGGACACCCAACACATGATCCACAGCCCTCAGGCGCATAAAGTTTTGTTGTTTTTTTTTTTTTTTTGCATGAACTGTCCCTTTAATCAGTTCTCTGTGGCTAGGGCCACATGTCCAATCACATGTTCATATTAAAGCTACACTGTGTAACTTTGCATGTTTGCAGCACCACATGTTACCATTACTGTTTGAATTTTAAGGGCTTCATGTAATCATGTAATGTGAGGTCATTAGCTACATTCTTCTCAGACCTAAATTTCCTCTTCTTGATGGTGAGTGGAGGTGGAAATTTTGAATAAAATGTTTCCATAGCAGGCTCAGCCACAGAGGGAGGAATTTTTTTTTTTTTTTTTTTTTTTT
>OMKZ01015856.1:36838-47417 GCA_900302535.1 Neoniphon sammara | reverse complement strand
TGGGACAGTTTGCCAAATGGATTGTAATGTCAGAAAAATATTTTGTGCTAAAAATTGTCACTGTGGTTTGAACTGCGCTCTCTCTCTCTCTCTCTCTGTCTCTCTCTCTCTCTCTCTCTCACACACACACACACTCACTCACCCACACACACTCACTTTCGTCTTCCGACCTGGAAATGGATTTTTCAACACCAATTGTTTCCACGCCATTTCACTCTGCAAAGCATTTATGCACTGTGCATGCTGGTGTGTGGTATCTTAATATTTATACCCTACTCTCCAAAACCAACCCGGTCACTTCTGGACCCTTAACTGTGGGAAAAAGATGAGTGGAAAGTCGATTGTTTGTTGACATATTATTGATGCAAGTTTCTATGTTATTATGTAGAGGCTTTCATGAGTGCTGTGTTTCCACTACTATACAATTGTTTGTGGTTTCTGTAGAAATCAGACCTACCCCACATCTCTGCTTTCACTTGAAAATGTTCTCAGGACAGACATAAATAACATTCACAGAGGAGAATATTGCGGGCTTGTATTTTTAGTTCATATCTGTGGGATAGTTCAAGTCCCCATTCTACAAGTCTATCTGTCCCTCTCTCTGTGTATTTGCAGTGTATACAAGGCTAGGGGTGGTTGTGTTCTCATAAATGGGATGCCTGTGAGGCCCGACATCCTCTGGGACACCAGCAAATCCAGGAAGTGTATCACTGAGGCATGGACAAGCTCAGGGAGGGGTCTTGATTTATTTGGCACCTGATTGGCAGGTTGAGTCCCAGTGGGGTAATAACTGGCCAGAGAGAGAGACTGACAGGGTGAAGAAGGGTAGAAATATTGTCTGTTTGCATGTTGGTCAGACATTTTAAAGTCTCACTGCCCTATTTTTTCCCTTCTATGGTAGACTGCTTCTAAATGAACCGTTTGACCTTCTTGTATGCATAGCAATCCAGAAAAAAAAAAAAAATGTTTCTTTCTCCCTGCAAGACAGACGGAGCCCAAGTTAATAGGAATCTGTTTGTGCCATTAGCTCAGCATTATCACAAGACCATCACGGCCTTCAGGCTGCTGCCAGAGCGAACTGATGCTACGTTTTCCTGTGGGCCAGAGCCACGAGAGGCGTCATTATTTGCAGTTAAACAAAAGACTCTTTAATTGGCCGAGCTGCACAAGGGTGTTCTGTTTTTTCCAACAAGAAATTATAGCTATTCAGAGAACTTCTTGACAGGATTTCCAGGCACTCTATCAGCCTGGAAATCCTTTGATGATAAGGGTTGATGATTATGACACTGTCCTTGGCATGAAGTTTGGGCACAAGGTCTTACAGTTAAACAGGCTACCAGAAAAACTTCAGACTATGAATGCATGATTATTTTTTAGTTTTTATCTGGAAAGCTGGTCAATCATAAGTTTTATTGGTAACACTATAATGAAAGTTCATAAGCTTACTTACAATATACACCAGAACTGGATTGTAATCATACATTTGTTTCCATTCAATTTGGTACTTCTGGATACTAATGTGGTTTATTTTTGACTATAATAACTTTGTACTGATGTGCAGTGAGCCTTTTCTCTAAGGGGACAATTGCCCCCCCGACAGGGGTGCAGCACTCATGCCTATCCCATTCTCTTAGTGATCGCCACACATGCACTCTTGTGGAGAATATGGTGAAGTATGACTCATCTGACCAGGTCATTTCTCTGTAGACCGGTGCTTATGGTTTTTGCACCACTGAACTCTAAAATGTGCATTTGTCTTTGTAATGAGGGGTTTATGCACTATAATATCTCTGTCTATGTACAGTATATCTTGGAAGAATAGTGTTTATCCCTCCAGCAGAGCTCCAGAGACTTGGAGAATCTGTGCCAAGGTGCATTGAAGCTGCTCTGGTGGCTTGTGATGGTCCTTGCTAAGCCATTTTATACTGTTTATTTCTTTAATTTGTCACTCATGTGTTTGTGTGTGTGTGTGTGTGTGTGTGTGTGTGTGTGTGTGTGTGTGTGTGTGTGTGTGTGTGTGTATGTGTATGTGTGTTTTCCAATGTGTATATGTATGTGTGTCCGTCTGTCTGTCTGTCTGTCTGTCTGTCTATCTATCTATCTATCTAACTCATGATTTGGTAAAAACTCTTTATTTTCTTTTCCTGTTGTAAACCTGGTATAGCTACGATAGCTAAGAAGTTGCATGTGTTTGTCTAAACAAAATGACCAACTCCAAGTGACAATTTCATTGAGCATCAACAGAGACTGGAGGATGAAGATGTGCAGGGGATGATAATGCAACTTTTTTTTTTCTGAGCTAGCTACAGATTCTGGGTCTTGGTGGATTCCCATGTGGGAGGCTGAGGGTAGTCATTTTCACTTACTGACTGTTGAGTTCAATCATCAGTGTCACCGAAGGAAAGTTTATATTAGACTTACAAGATGAATACACTTGTATGTCAAGATAATGGTGAACTGCCAGTGTGAACTTGGTGTCATGCGAAGTTAATTAAATCAGCTAAATAGTCGAGCCAGAATATGCAACAGGTCAGCGCTGGAATCTGAGGTCTTGTCCATTTTTCTTTTCCTCCCTGTTTTCTCTTCATGACCAATTAACACAGTGCTCCTGCTGTCATTGTATTGCTATTTGTCTTTAAAGTTCATCCGTCAAGTGTTTGGAAAGCGCGTGTTTTGCAGAGCTGTAGCTAACGAGGAGGCAACGCTGGACTGGAAGCCAGGTCAAGGGTGGCGATGGGGTTATGACTTGGCTGGATGGCTGGGCCCAAAGAAACAGATTATTAAATGTGGTGGCCAAGGAAGGACGCTATCACTTTGACAGTTTACAGCTGCTGTCTATCTTCTCTCTCTCTCTCTCTCTCTCTCTCTCTCTCTCTCTCTCTCTCTCACTCTCTCTGTCTCCTCATCAAACTGGCTCCAGCTTGCTTTGGGACTGATGCCTTTATCAAACCAAAATAACTACTCTTTATGTTTTTAGTGTCAGCCTCAAATGCTATACTGTGTAAGTGTTAGTGGCTGTGGTTATACCCCATAATACGCTGTGCTGTCCTGTAAAAACTCAGTTACAATCTTTGAGACATGCTGGCTGAAAATCCGCTCCCTTGGCAGCTCAACTTTTCATTTCAGCGAAGTCCAAGATAGTTACCGAAAAGAAAGATTCTATGTGGAATATGTAATGTCAAAAATTAGACCTTCGCAATGAAAGTTATGAATATTTTGAAGCTGACTCCTCGTCTGAGCATTCTCAATACCTCTTGTATTTTCATAAGGCTTAACAAGAAGAACATAAGTCAGCCTGGATGACCCAATACACACATGCACACAAGACTTGAATCATGCAGGAATCAAGTCTTTCATCCACCTGTGACCAGTAGGTTGATGTCTAGACACAATGCTCCTTTTCTGTAATGCTTTTGAAATGTTTTCTGTGTTTTTGTTGGTGATCTCTGACTGATGCAGTGGATAACGGGCTGATTTCAAACAGCTCCAATGTTTCCGCTCTCCAGCTCGAAATAGAAACCAGCAGTTCAGTAACCGAGCCTCAGTTATTCTGTGATGGAGGCCTTAAACACAGTACAGTGTTGTTCATGCTTATCCCCGCCTGTGTATTTGACCCTATGTTTTTCTTCTTTTACTGTTCTTCATAAAAGAAAGGCTGTCATTATACCTTATGTGTAGACAGACGGGTATTTTGGTGTTTCTGGGAGTGGTGCTTGTGCTGGACAATAGTGTAAGTTTTTATTCATTATCTCAGACTGCAGCTGATCATTGTCCCTCAGTTTGACAGTGACTTGGTATGATTGGCTGTTAATAATTGTGTTGCTTGGGACCTTTTACAAGCTGATAATGGCACATAGTGGAGTCCTCTAGAGCTCTCCCTTTATATCCAACACTTCAAGGCTGTCAGAGGAAGTTGGCCAGTCACATAGTTTCCACACACGCAAACACAGAAGCGTATTGTAATTCACATTCATGTAGTGCACACTTTCACGTACACAAAGAGCTATTCTTGAGCATGCAAATGGAGATGTGTTTGTAAAAACAGTCATCTTAAAGGAACAGGACCGCCAAACTGCACAAATCTGTCCCACTGAGTACAAATTAGGGGCCGATAGATACAGTGTGCTAGTGTTCTTTGGCAGGAAACTATGGGGTTAAGTGGGAAAACATCTAGTTTTTTTTATTTTTGGTGAACTGTTCCTTTAATTGTTATTTTGGTGTCTTACAAAATATGTTTTGTTAACTTGAGCAATGTTGCTGAGATGTGCATTTCTTCAGCAATGGGAACGTTGGAACACTTTGTTTCAGTGAAATGCTGGTCCTCAATATAGGTTTTAAAATTATAGGGTGAATATTCCAAAATTTCCACTGATGTAATGTTTTCGAGCTCCATAAATTTGACATTACATTTTAGAGCATATCCAGAATAAATGACATCAGTTGCAAGTAATGGATTTTTCTCAGATCAATAACACTACAAGCAACCCTTAAGAGCACCAAGGTCAAAGTTACATGAGCATAATAAATGTAACACCTTAAGAAGGTTTCAGAAAGTAGTGTCCTTTATATCCCTGGCTTTCTAGCATTCCCTTAAAGAAACAGTTCACCCAAAATAAAAATTAAAAAGATATTTTCCCATTTACCCCTGGTGCAATTTATGCATCCAGATAGTTTCTGTGTAATTTGGTGAGGTCTCCAATCTGCTGAGATCTTCCCTGTCTCCTAGCATCCCAACACATCAGGGCTAGATGGGCATTGTTTTGTGGAAGTCAAAAATGTACATGTGAAAAAGTCAACAGCAACAGCTCTGTCCAAAAACGACATGGATACCTGTCATAATCCACTATTTCCTGCCAAAGAACATTGGCAAACTGTATCTGTCCGCCTCCATTTTGAATTCTTTCAAGGTAGATAGATGCAGTTTCCTTGTGTTCTTCTGGACTGATAGATTGCACTGGGTGTAAATGTATTATTTTTTATATTTTGGGTGAACTGTTCCTTTAAAATTGAATCCTCGTTGGCTCTAATTTTTTTTTTTCCAATGAATACTTCTCCACAGTTTGAAATAGCTGAGCCTCCCTCTTTTAATTTGAACATTTAATAGCACCTCACCTGATGTCAGTATTATCATCACGACATGCTGAGCAAGAGGAATGTGAGAGGTGCAGCTAATGTGCTCGGATCCTGATAATAGGGGTCTTGAGGGCTTTTGGCATCGAGTGTCAAGAAGTGAGGAGGAAGGAGCGAGAGAGGGAGAGAGAGAGTGGAGGAGCTGGAGAAGAGGTAGGGTGAGCGTTGTCCCGTTGCCAAGGTGCTGAGATGTTTATGTAATCTCGCCCCTCTCCCCTCGGCGTCTCCAATCCCGCCGTTCCAAGATCAGCGTCTGGCCTGCGCTGGTTTCATCTGTGTCAACCCGTCTCTAAGGAGTGGGGGATGGAGGGGGGTGATGTGTGGGGAGGTTGAACACTAAGGCCTTATCCTCAGCCCACAGTCCTGGAGCTGTGAGACCACTGCCCACCCTATATGGAGGGACCGCCTGGGTCTCTCTCTCTCTGCTCCCTGAACCATTTCCTGTCCCGGGCTTCCCGCCTAATACCAAACAGACCTCTCCCTCTGTCTCCTCTCTGTTCAACGTGCTGCATGGGTGTGCCGGAACTTAGGTACTATACACCCATTTCTTGATACATTTCCAAACACTTAAATGCTGTACAGGGGAACCAAAGTAATTCAATTTACCTTGGGGTATTAGACCACACTGCAAAAAAAATCTCAGAAAGTCATATATTCTCTTCCAATCTTTTTTTTTTCTTCTTTTAAACAAGTGAAAAAATCTGCCGGTGAGATGAAATAATCCCACTTCTTTCCAATGCAGTTTAACTTTTTCAGGAATGTTTCTGGGAACAAGTATAAATATATTGAAACAAGGCAGACCAGCCCACTGGTATCAAGAAAATTGATTCAAGAAAATTCTGGAAACAAGTTGATTGTCATTGGAAACAAATGGGATCATCTCCTTCCATTGTCAGTTTTTTTACTTGTTTAAGAAAAGCAAGATTTTAACACTGTTTATGAGACTAAATGTCTTAAGTGTAGATTTTTTTTCATTGTAGACTATCATCGCAGCAATTATCACAGTGCCTCACTATGTATATGTATGTATACGTTTGTTTTCAAACTTGCGTGCAAGTGTGTTTCTATGCATTCTCATGTACAGGTGATTTGTTATTTATATATGCAGAGGAAGTGGAAAATCACAGCAGGAAGGACATCAGACTTGTGATCACAAAGGAAGCCTCCTGCGATAGGATCCCATCTGTCAAGAAGTTACTGCCGGCAGTTGCTTCCAGCTTGCTTTTTTATGGGGGTGGTGGGGGAGACGTGTGTTTTCATGTTTTCATGAGATCTAGACTAGATCCATCCACAAGTTTGTCAAGGCAGCTTTAATGAGCAGTTCTCAAGCGCCAAGGTGTTTGCAACTTGACAAGCCTGATGGGACATGAAAACGTCAAAGAAACAGTTTTCCCCCTTCTCTTTTACCCTCCGTAGTTTGCTTTATTTCTGCTTCAGATTTTTTTATTATTATTATTTCATTGCCAGCTGAAATAAGCAATCAGAGCTCTTAGCAACATGTGTTTGCAGTTTGATATCCTCATATGCTTCTGATTTAAGAAAGAACTATGCTAATTCTCTCAGGGAGCCCTCCTATGGTATTCATTTCAGTACTCTGTGTTTTATACCAGATGACGAAGTCCTCTATGTGAGGTGTTCAGACTTGTTTTTCTCTGAGGTTGCAAATGGGAGGTGAAGTTTGACTTATGTTATCCATGTCAATTATCAGATTATTGCCTCTCTTGAAAAAAACAAAACAAACAAATGCCCTTTCTTCTCTAAATGGCCTCGCAATTGAATTGTGCCGAGAGAACAAGTTGTGCTAGCACTTGCAGAAAGTTGACCGTTTTTTTTTTTTTTTCATATTGCTGTTGCATGTGTGTGTAGAACCACATGAAGTTGTCTACAGTAAACAACATAAGTGTTTTGGGTTTTTTTTTTCTTTTGCCTTGTGAAATTTCTTAGCCAACCCAACCCAGCCTTTCATCATCAAGTGTTCCCATGCGCCATTCATTCTTGTATCCACCTACACAGCGCCGCACACCAACAAAAGATCTCTGTGGCAACCTTTAGAAAATGGCTGGGCGATGCCTTCTCTTATGAAACGCACTGCAAATATTAATCTAGGTTAATAATGGTGGTTACCTTTTGTTCCTCTGAGCCCGGGTTGGTGCATATCACGTAACTTCACCCCTGCAGCGTGCTTAGTGAACGAATGCTATCTTGTTTAAACACCCCCACCCTCCTCCATACACACCTACCCTCACTGCTCGTTTCATCCTTACCCACCTGCACTCCCCCAGAGATAGACCTTCCATAGTCATGAAGCGAGTATCCCTGCTGCAAAACAACTTATTATGATATATGTACATCACCTTGACTTTCAGCAGAATGCTGTGGTCTGAGGAATCCTTATCAGTAAGGAGGTGTACAGGATATGTCTGACAGGGTTCAATATAAGTCTGCCTTGACAGCCATAAGCACTATGCAATTAGACCTGCAATTAGGCCTCTGCCTCTGTTTCATCCTCTCCCTCTTTATCTGCTTGTTCACTTACTTTCTTTGTTTTTTTTCTCTCTCTCTCTCTCCAAATACTTCTACCCCCAAGCTCTCCACCCTCCCTTAGACCAAGTCACTGGTGGAGCATAAATCAACCCAAGGGACAGGTGGACATCTGCCAGCCATGAGGACATCCAGGCAGGAATGTGATCATTGATGCAACTCGCCCGATGAACCCAGTGAAATGTTCAGATACTGGCACTGAAACCGGGGAGTCAGCCTTTCCCCCGAACACCCGCTTCTATTCCAGCCCCCTGCCTTGCCTCGTATTCAATGATTGAGCTGACAGTGATAGGAAAAGATACTGGAGAGATGCCACCTTCCTCTTTTCTCTTGTTCGCATCCAACTTTTTTTCATTAGGGGCTGGGGAAAAGCAAAAATTTGGGAAAGAGGTAGAAGGAGGATGTTGGAATCGGAGCGGCAAGCCTGAAAGCCCAGTGGGTTGAATACACTTTGTGGATTCCGACTGAAGTGAATCTATCACCAGAAGATTTTGTAGTCCTTCATGGGTATTCAGGTTGTGCCTCTAGTGAGTGGGTTAATGAGTGAAATATGTGGGCAGGGGACCAAGATGTTCTTTCCAGCCCCAGCAGGGTGTAGCACAATAACAGCTCTGCTCTGACACTGACCCTTCAGAGGAATAACGCGAACTCTTGATTCATAGCTCTCAGCTTTTCTCTTCCATTTTCCCATGAAGACTGGGTGCAAAACTGATGAAAAATGTCACTGTGCCCTCCCAGGCGTATGGCTTCAATCAAATTTGGTCAAGGCTTAGCTTGGTGGCTCAGAGGATTTACAGCTGAGCCTGTTAAGATGGCAGAGGGCTTTCGCAGTTGAAGAAACCCTGGCAGTAAAACTGTTGGTTGCAAAATATGACAAGCACAAGCCCAGATTGTGTACTGTGAGCTTGAACGTGCCATGCAAGAATAAAAGCCAACATGTTTAGTGGCGTTCCCTCAATTGTGTGGTGAGACATCAATGCCATCTCACGTGAAGCTAAAATAATTTATAATAGAGGCTCATGTTTTTTTAGCAAATAGTATGCTCATTCAGTAAGGGAGTTAGGGAGTTGACATATTATTGTGATTACGTGTTTACTGTGTGTTGTGTGGGGTTGTTTTCACCAGAAATCCTCCTCTCTCCAGCTGCACAATGTACTTTTGGAAGGAAAATGCTTGAGAAATCACTTGCAACGGTTTGGAGTTTATTTTAAACTTGATCACAAATGCAAAATATGAAGCAATAATGTATACATATTCTTCATTGTATGGCATGATAGGAGGAGGCATGATAATGCCACAACTGTGAAATGAAAATGTTGTAGTTTCAGATGTTGTTGCCAGTATGCTTGACACTTTATTTCAACACAAAAAGTAAATTATAGGCTTGTCCTATTCAATGCTATATTGCATGAATGCACACAGTGATTGGATGCTGAATATATGTTGTGAGAGTGAGTGTAGTTTACAATACACAGCACTGTCTATCATGTCATGCACTGTCCCTTTGTATTGCATTGCTATCATGTCTCTGAATTATCATCACAGTGAATTTGCTTTGTGAGTTAAGTGACTCTGATTTTATTGTATGAGTAGTCTCCATCCTCAAAAAAAAAAAAAGAAAAAAGAAATGTAGCTCTAAATGTACCATAAAATGCATTTTAAAAATATCTAAGATTGGCATGGAAAAGTAGCTCTCATATGCTTCTCAGTAGATATTATATATTCGACAAATCATAACATAGCTAGACATCAATGTTGTTTCTTGTTTGTGCAGTTTGTCGTCACAGTGGACTCTACATGGAAAAACCTGGTGAGCTAATTTGTCTGGACTTGGCTTTTTCTGCCTGTTTCCTTAACAACAGAGGGGAAGACTCCCCCTCCCACCACTCCCTTCCTCCCTCCCCTCTTCCCCAGGCCTGCCCATTTTAGGCTGTTCCTCTTTTTTCATCTGGAAAGGGGGATAGTATGACAGCCTTTCCTGCTTCTTGTGGATTGGAGCTGGGAGAGAGAAAACTCTTACTCACTCTGTCTTCAACTCTGAGAGGAAGTTACCACCTCTTCCCCAGACTCCGTACACACATACACACACACACACACACACACACACACATACACACACACACACACAAACACACGCACCTCAGGACGTAACTACAGCAGCAACAGGGAATCCACTGAAACAGTCAGGATTGCTTGTAACGGTCATTTTCAAAACTTGGGAGGAAAGAGGAGAGGGGTGATTTTGACTGGCATTTGCACTAAACCTGAGGCTCTCTGTGTGGACTGAACATCTTTGGAGGAACGTCTTGACATCACAGACTGGTGAGTTTGACAGTTTGAAGCAGTGTGGGGCTATACCATGGCAACCTTTGTAAGGTACTGCTCTTAGGTCACTTTACTTTACAGTGGAAGGACATTTACCGCATGACTTTTTCTGTGGATTGACAGTTACAATAGATTTCACTGTCTGAAGTTTTCATGCTTTTCAGCTGTTGTCCATACAAGACTTTTGCAAGGCAGTCATGTGTTGCATGTGTTTGGGAGAACTTGTCAGCTCCACAGAGCTATCGTATCCACTGTAAATTTCGATATCTGGTCTCCATCACTGCAGCTTGAGGTAGTAATTTTGCCCCTTGAAGTTTCCATTGACATGAAATATGGGCTCCTTGTGTGCTTGTTTTCATATGAGAGCAAACCTCATGCTTCCGTTGTGAGTATTTTAATACACTGTGAATAAATCAGACAGGGAAGAGGATGAGTTATGGTGACACTGGACAAAGGTGGCTCTAACTCCTTGATAAGAACCTTTTAAAAGTTGATGCTTTCTTTAGCAATAACTTAAAAGTCACTCCTATTTTCTGTATTTATTTTTCTCTTTTTTGGGGGGTGTGGGGTGGTGGGTGGGGGG
>OMKZ01015856.1:0-26954 GCA_900302535.1 Neoniphon sammara | reverse complement strand
ACGTGGTGGGGGGGTGGAGGGGGCGGGGGTAAAATAGGCAATGCAGAAAAACTCAGCAGGGATGCATGAGCCTGATAGAGTGTTCCATGCAGGCAAATCCAACTAATGTTTCCCTCAGATGAGAAACAGCTTGACTCTCCTGGACACAAAAGCTACTGAGTGAGGAGGTAGCTGGAGGTAACATAGGGGCTCACCTATAGATAACTGTCTGAAAACAAAAAACAGACTGCAAGTGAGAGAGAACCCGCTGTCCTTGTATCTCATCCAATTTGTGGCGCCACAGGGGAAGACTTCCTTGGAAATCTAAGGAGTCATGACCAGGCAAAGGAACGGCTGAGAACACAATGGAGCCCCATAAACTGACAGGAAGCAAGTAGGAAGGGATTCAGACGAGCGTCATTTCAGATGAGCCTGGATGTCATACAGGGACACACAGTCCAAACAACACAAATAAGTAAACAGAGCACTGGCCTTTTCCTCTGGGTTTGACCAGTTGCTGTGGTAATCTCATCATGCAGGAGGGAGTCCTTGTTGGCTCCTAGGAAAGTTGACTTCTGACCTCTTTAAAGAGGCCTGTCATGGTTCAGAGAGAGTGGGATAGGCAGAGTGCCATGTGCCGGATGCGTTATGGTGATCCCAGTTGAAGCCAGACACAGAGGAGCTTTTGTTTGACAGTTGGAGGCCTCATCCCACCCACCCCAACGCCTGTGAAGAAGTGCTATGGTCAGTGGGTTTGGCACGTAAGAGCTGCACAGAATGTGACATTGGAGGCAGGGTGGTCGTAAAACACTTCAGGAACATTCCAAAGAGCAGAGACTTGCAGCACCTGCAAGTGCTTTGGTTGGGTGCTTGTGTCATTTGGGCCAACTGTCCAGTCTTGACTGGCACACTAGAGCATGTATAATGATTGTTCAGCCGTTAGTGACTTCATATGTTGTGCAATTTTCTAGGTGCAAAGAAAAGCCAAGTCATCATTCACCATGGATGTGAAGAAAAAAGAGATGGATCTCCTGAGCAACAGCATTGCTGCATATGCACACATCAAAGGTCAGTCACACTCAATATATTCATTGATCTCAATATATTCATTGGTGACCTGCATAAAATTATTTAACCAAGAAATGATCAAACATACTACAACAGGAAAGCATCAGTCACAACAAAATATTTTATCCATTGTAGCTCTGTCTAATGTCATTGTTTGTCTTTCCTTAGCAAACCCAGAGAGCTTTGGCCTCTACTTTGTGATTGGGGTGTGTTTTGGCCTGGTGCTGACACTCTGCCTTCTGGTCATCCGCATCTCCTGCAAACCCCGCACCCGCATCGCCTCCTCCACCCCCGAGAAGAAACGCTTAAAGGACATCAGCCAGGAGGATGAGGATGACGACAGCGAAGATGAAGAAGACGAAGAAGGGGATGACGTCGAGGCACCCGTTCCTTTGACCAGCACAGAGATCCCCATTGAGAATCATCACAGCCAATCAGATGGGACACTGAGCGTGAATGTATTTACTTCAGCTGAGGAGCTGGAGCGGGCGCAGCGACTGGAGGAGAGGGAGCGGATCATACGTGAGATCTGGAGGAATGGCCAGCCTGATATCCTGGGGACAGGGACAGGGACTATTGGAAGAGTGCATTACTACTAATATACTTGAGGCTATAACGGGACCTCTGTATGGGGACCAAATGTGGTGCTGACTGTAGCATCGTGACACTGACACTCAGACCCAAACCTTAAGGTGGGCCCACTGTCCCTGAAGCCTAATATTAAGACTTGGACATTTGTTAGATACAAAGCAATAGTGTGTAAACAGATCAACAGTGATGTGCTACATTTAAAATGCTTTGCTCTGATGCTTTGTGTCAGGGCTGATCAGTGTTATGTCGCATTTCTTATGTAGCCATTTGTTGCCTTCATCCGACTGAATGAAATGAAACCACAAGGTGCCTGAAAGACTTGTTTTGTCCACGTGACAAAGTGGCAGTATGAATGTGAGCACTGATGAAGTGGGGGTCTAAAAGACTGAATGGCGATTTATAGAAAAAAAAGCACAAAAATGTAAGTTTATGTACTGTATTAAGCAAATACAGAAGGCAGAAATAAGGACCAAGTTTGTCGCAATGGGGAGTCGTTCCCTCTGTTTGCCATGAGGACATTTCTCCTCATCAGTGGTGAGTTTACAAAGGGATAACTCAAAACAGTTCTTGTCATTTCTCCAGGAAAACACCCTCAGGAGTCCTCTTAAAGGAAGTGACATTGCTTAAACAAGATAATATCGAAAAAATGTATATGGGGTTAGTTTACACATAATGTCAAGACATTTACAATTGGATTCTTTCGCTTGAATACAGTGCACTTTGTGTCTCTGTTTTCATAAATAAATCCACCAAAGGAAATGACAGAATTAAAGTATTAAACTGAAATAATTTATGGTTGTTTCTTTTCCTAATACACCAGAGCTCTTCTTCTACATACCTTTGGGCTATGGATTCAGAATCTGGATTAAATACTTTTTATATATTTTAATAGGACATGAGAAAGCCTCATTTTACCAGTATAATTAATAAAAAGGTCATCCTTTGTTATTTGTTTTTCCTGCTCAGTATCTCCTGTGTCTTAAAAGGTTATAGAGATCCAGTTTTATAATAAAATGTCTGGGAACTCTAACACAGTTCCTTTGTGACAGTAAATGTTTTTACAATGCCCCACTAGAAGCAACCCCAGGGTCATAGGGGAAAAATCTGATTTAAATGTCCTGATAAACAGAGACTGGTATAACTCAGAATGAAACTAATTTCCTTTCCTCTTTCAAGGGAAATTGAAATAAAAAGTTGAAGATATATTATTTGGCTGCCAACAGAGGCTCACAGATCCTTGATGAATTGCCCAAATTGGGTGTTTGTATTGGATATGTTCACAAGTCAGTCTTCAGTGATTTGGTGTTTTAAAAGTTATTAAAGCATAAAGTCTTGGCTCTTCAATAAAGCCATACAAAAAGGGGGAAATATACTCATCAGTGTTAGGTTTGTGTCCATGTTCTTTTGTCTGGCCAACCTGGGAGCCAGAAACTTGAATCTGGTGCCCTTGCGCTGTGAGGCTGGAGTAACTTTGTGGGGAGGAAGGCCTTGCTTGGAGAGGAGAAAGGCCAAGAACTTCCGCTGGATGTCTGAGTCGTCCTCAAAGTACACAATGTGCTGGAGAGGCAAAGCGAGTTCAGGTTTGCCTTGGGCCCTGGTCTGTTTTCAGATGGAGCCCACAGTCAAGTCTTCTCATGTGGTTATGGGCTTTCAGAAATCAGTGGCGTTGATGATGTGGACTCTTTGAAGAAGCTATATAATCATATTTGTATAAACCTCTCATGAATGGTGTTTACTGTACCTCGAAATCATAGGACACAATATGCTTCACTAGACCCAACTATTCAGTATTTCGAATAGTGTCCTTTTCATTTTGCAGGATGGAATCACGAAACACATGTAATTAGGAGTGACATATTTTTGACTCATGATAATTATGCAATTACGAAGTTATACATCAATAAAACCAAGAGAGCATCAACATGAGGAAACTCCAACTAGGGCAAGCCATGCTCCACTACCACAACGCAGCGTGGGAAAGATCTCCACTAGGATGAACATCATACGTGGGGTAAGACCGTAATTTGTGGTTCCCTGGCTGATTTGAGAAAACACCCCTTCATAAATAATTACATGTAGCCTGTAGCTACATTTATGCTGTTTAACCTTTGCAAAAAATCTTGTTTTAAACTGTTAAATGAACCACAACAAATTCCAAAAACTAGTATAAATGACTAATTTGCAACTGAACCAATTTGGATATTAAAAAAATGATATTATTCTAAGGACAGAAAACAATCCTTTGAGCGATTATGAATATATGCCGACTCCTATTACAGTGGCAACATACTAGAGATTTGCTGTTATTTTACTAGAGGTCAAGCATCTGATCTAACTCTGCATCAGTGTGTCCCTTTTCTTTGACAGAGGCAGACTGTTCTTTGTCGGTTCGGCTCCTCTTTCATTATTTCTAATTTTAACTCATCTGTTTTTTGTACAGTGGTATGACCTCTGATCTCAAGCATCCTTCATTTTTAGCACCCTGCTCTCCCAAACGTTCCATCTCACTTGTCATAAATTCCTCCTGTTACAGTACACTGCAGTGTGTTGTCCTCCGTAAAAAGCAGCTTGACTTATAAAGGGGGGTCTATTCTAAGAGTTACTTAGGAAAAACTCTTACAAGTTATATAATGGTGTGATTTATAAGAGTGCCTGTAGTGTCACTATGATTAATGATCCACTCAAAATTCAGCTTTGCAGGGTCTTCAAAATGCAGTATAGCTTTGCAATGCATCTTTTAATCCTGAAAATTCTGCAATATCAACTGACAATTTGTTTACTTTTGTTCAGCTCACATTACCCTTGTCCAAGAGGAAATATACCCTCACTAACCAGTATTCAACACAGTTTTTAAAAATAGTATGTTCCCATGGCAGTTGCAGAAGCCCCCTCTCTCTGATCAGCTCCAGATGTCGTCCAGATGTGCTCTCCAGCGGGCAACACTGGTGCACCAAGACAAGAACATACCACCAACACTCGGGCCAGAAACCAGAAATCTTTAAAACTTATTCAGAAGATAATGCGGTCCAAATATGGTCACAAGTAAAATGGCTCTTTCAATGAAGGGTGCAAAGAATGTCTCATTAATTCTCTTCCCACAGTCTCTATATCCATCGAGATGAGTCATTATGTTTTGAGTTTCAGAATGAGTCAGTTTTTCTCAAAGTGACCCAAGAAATCTTTCAACACAACTACAGTTTGTGCTAAAGTACAGATAAGAACAAACTTTGGTCCTGTTAGTTTTTGGCACATTTTTAACATTAACTTCAAGGTTTTTTTATAATGAAACTGTGATCAACTTTTTTGTTCAGTTCATAAAAAGCCAAATACTTTTTGTTTTTAAACCCATCTTTGACTGTTCAAGTACATTTTCCCATATTTATTCTTTTGAATGAAATTTCATGCTGTTTTGTTTGTTTTCTAATGTGAGCTAACAACAGATTAGCTCCGTTAGTGCAGGACTGAATGAGAAGGAGAGGGCTTTTATTTATGCACAAAAGTAGACACACAGTGACCCCCAATGGACTGATGTGCTATTACAGTCAGATGTCTAAAAATGTACCTGCAGGTCAGTTTTTCTTGCCTCTTTAAATGATGGTAATAGTACCCCCTTGGATATCTTAAAATTATATTTTAATTCTTTTGAAAAGACACCAAAATATCTCCTTCTATGTACAGCTGTATATATTATTACATGTTCTGCTGAGGCCTTGGTTCTGCAAATATTAGACATAACATCTACATATGACAAAAGTAATAGAAAAGGAAAACTACACAATTACTTAAAACAAAGAAATATGAGACATTAACTGCTACAAAATACAACCAGCTCAGCCCCAGTGTTGCTCCAGCATTACAATATGTATAAAACAGTACATTATTTTATTTTGAAGTCTTTTAGAGGATCCAGTTCATCCAATCTGATGGAGGATTAGCTTGGTTTTACGACCAACTGTGCTTTTTAATGCAGCCTTCGCTTGTGTGTCTTCAGAGGGGGAAGTCATTCGACTTTTTCCTCCTCTTTAGCATGTCAGAAAAATGTTCTTCTTGTGTAAATTTGCAGTTCAAGGGCCTGACATCTTCTCGGACACCCAAGCCAGTCACAGTGTCAGCTGGGATTAATGTTTCATCGTCAAACTATGTACCTCCTCCTGTATGGGAAGGATGTTTTGTTGATAATCAGTTACATCACAGTATTCAGCCTGGGAACCACAACTTTGAAGTGCTTTGTTGTGGCAAGATACGCTAAGCAGTAATGAATGCATGTAAAACCTAAGACACATTTCTCTGACCTGCAGTGCCATTCGTTTGCTTCTCTCTTGACTCAGTTCTTCTTTCATTTCCTGCATGTCTCGCCTGATTAGGAGTCAACAAAACAAAGGCAATAGGTCAGGGACATGGACATGTTTAAATAGGTCGACATGCATGATACACCTACAAGATTATTGCTGGCATAAGATGTAGCTCATTATGAAATACTGAATTAAGTAATTAGCTTTCTTAGCCCTAGGCAGCTGCTTTGCACATTGGCGGCTCCAAATGGCAGCTGCAGGTAACTTCAATTACCCAGAATTCAAATGAGTCAGATGTCAGAGAAGTGCACACAGTAAAATCATGTTTACCTACCAAGCCTGTCTGTACTTCATACCAAAGGATACCAAAGAGATGAGAGATGCAAAAAATCCACTGCTGGTGCGCGTATTTATTTATTTATTTTGGTCTTAAAGGATCAGATGTGTGCCACATGTTGGCCAAAAAAATTGATTTTGTGGCTACTATCTGTGGTGTGACCATAAATGTTTTTTCAAGTACTTTTGGCCACACCACAATCTGTGATGTCAGGAGTTATACATCAGCTGTCAAAGGCAAAACACCTGCTGTGGCCAAAACTGCAACAGGCTTGTAAGTTTCAGTTCAGTGCAACAAGAGTTTCCTGTCTAACGCAATTTAGTCAAGGTTTGCTGCCTAAGTTTTCATTCATCACATCCTGTGGAGAGGTGTCTCTACCGAAACCAACATTTCATTTGGGCAAACTGCATGGGGAAATCTACGGCATCTTAATTAGGGGACATGGGACATTTTTCTCTTTTGCAGCCCCACTTGGTGCATAACACAGGTGTATTTTAATAGAAATATAAGGCAGTTTTCATTTTCAGATACCTGTCTTTGAGATAAACGGTTGCAACAGTTGCAAACAGGTGCAAGTTTCAAACATGCTCAGTTTAGAGTGCTGTACTCACTCATGTTGTGTCTGCAGGAGCTCCAGAGCCATCCTCAGCTCCTTGATCTCAGCCTGCAGGCTTTCCAGAGAGGGCTCTGGTTTATTTGTCACAGCTCTGGTGTCCACCACAACTTTGGGTGCTGCTGGTCGAGTAGGAGGAGGCGTCCTGGGCAGATGATCAGGCTTGGAAGGTGATGGTGTGAGATTTTCTGCACCCTGCAATGATTTAGGTGGTTTTGGAATTATAAAGTACTGTCCGGATGGAAAAATGACGCTGATAGCTTAGAAACATAAAGCTTCCTCTGTTATTTTGGCCAAAACCTAAAATTCCTTTATGGCTGCCTAATAAACAGTTATTCATATGTAGATGGAGTTAGATTTTTCTAAAGTGTGTATTACAGAGAGAAGAAAGTCAAATTAAAATTTCAAAGACTTAGATTTTAAAGTTTCCTCTGCATCTCACTAGCCATTTGCATCAGGAGAAATAGTAACCAAACACAATACCATTAATTTAAATTAAATTTCATTATGCTGAAAGGTGAGAAATAACAAATTGAAAGCTCGCTGTTTAGACAATTAATTAATAAATGATTAAATGATTAAAGGACTGATGCTTCACACCATTTCACACTGTTCATTCAAATAGTAATATATCTAATCAAACTAAAAGATCTTTAGTAATTAATGGTATCACATTTCTGTGGGCATAATAATGCTAAATTATATGAAATAATGTAAAATGTTTCATTTCACCTGTCTTTTATCTACTAAATTCACTCACTCAAATGTAAGAATCCCAATGCTTAATGCCTCAAAACACAATAAATCTGATCACTACTGTTTTTAATCCTAAATTTAATACCAAATGTGATGTAGTTCATATACAGTATCATTTTGAAAGTCAGTGACACAAACCTTTTGTAAATATGCAGAAAAAACATGCACATCTAAACATCTGAGATTTAGGTGCTAGACTGAGAATATCAAAATGAAAACATGAGAATTGCATGGCTCCCATAATATATTTTGGGCACAAACCCGCAATGCAAACCCTTCTCCACACATGTTTGAAGAAGGACTTGCGACTGAAATGTCACAAGTGGTGGTGCCAAATAATATTATGGGAGCCATGCAATTCTGGTGTGCAGACTTTCTCATTATTTCACAAACCTTTGGTAAGCCAGGTGATTTCTCTGTCTGGGGCTTTTTTGGAGATAATTCTGGTTCCGTGTGGTTGGTGCCACTCTGCGCCTGCGGATGAGCATCAACCATGACCTTAATGATGATCCCTGTTAAGAATTTTCCTTTTCAGCATGCCTCCACTATCTCACCATATCAACCATCCAACTTATCAACCAGACCTGTCTCTGGGCCAGTCAGGGAGGAATGAGGAAAAAAATGTTAAGTTTAACTGCAGCGAAGTACACTATAACTGGTGTACCCACTTTCCCTCAACCTGCCTTGTCTAGTTCTACTTCAGTTAGAAATTTCCCACAATTCCCAGCATTCCTCAGAGAATAAGAGTGAACTTGTTGCTTTGAATCAAAATTGGGAGTACTGACATACAACCATAGCTAGAGATCCAACTATCAAACACTTTCTGTGTTTGTATGTCTATGATTGCAGCGGTGTCCCTTATTCAAACACATTTTGTGGTTGCATTGCATTATGTTCTATTGAGACTACTGTCAGAGGAAAATCTGGCATCACCTGCAAAGCTGTCAATGGTCTAGTCCCAGCCAACATTTCTGAACTGTTAACCCTCTACACTCAGTAGTTGAAATTTTTCTGCAAGTAAATTCCTGTGCTGGAAATATCTTGACATAACATCACTGCATCTATGTTTTGACCATATACCCCCAAACAAAACAGGCCCAGAGATACAAATGAAATGCATCACTAATAGCTGATTTTTAGTAGTGGAAAGGTGTTTTAGGACACACTCTATCTTTGAGAATCATGTCACAGTGACTAACACTCTCCAAGGAAACGTCCAAATGTATTCTGAGATGACAAATCATCTTCCAGTATATGACCAAAATGTGTGCACTGTTGACTGACCGGTCTGCACAAGACAAACAAGGGTGTTTCCTTATTAATTGTGTGATAATCTCAGGTTGCAAAGGTTATCTTCAGGAATGCTGGCTACCACAACCACTGAATGGTTTAGCAGGTTATTATTGCCTCTTCAAAGAGCACAGTTTTGACTTCCAACTTTGCCTGGGTCTTTATAGCAATAAAATGCATCTCTATATTGCTGGCAACATCAGACAAAAAGTGCTCAAAGTATTATTCTGTCACCATAGTGGACATACTTGTGCAGTTGTGACTGCGGCAGATGGTGGTCTCCTCTGTGGGGGTTTGGCTCTGTTCGCTGTGGGATGGCTCAGCTTCTCGGTGGAGACGTCCACTCCATCAAACTGGTCAGAGTCTTTCTCCTCTGGTTGTTTTGGTAAGACAGGAACAACATCACCATTGGCTCTAGAGAAAAGAATATTGTAAAAATTCCATGAAATGCAATGTGCTGAAATTTCAATTTCATCATCATCTTCAAACAAACAGGAAATAGACATACAACATCATAATTTCTTTAAATCTCTCTTGTGCCATCTTCAGTTTTGTTGCTGTGCACAGTTGGCTGTTTACAGTGTCCTACACTCTAAAGACGTGTGAAAAAAGCTGCTCTGAATGTGGATGTGGTTTACAGTAAACTCTTGGCGATGGTGGCAGCTGCAGAACCCTGCAGCTTGAAACCTCTCTGTGTGTCTCATTTTGGCCTAGCAAATGTTTCCACTTCACACCACAAGAAATTATGCCAGCTTTATAGGAAGAACATCTCAACTTCAATAAAATTACTAATACATGGATTTAATCTCATGGTTTATGATAATCGCCCTGGATTTATAGGCCTAGAAGATGGAGCATTTGTAAACATTAAGAATGATTCTTTAAGAAGTTGGGATTTTTTTCCTTCCAAACATGTTGGCTTGAAAGCAATTTGTCAGAATGGCCTTTTCTCCATTAGTAGTCCCTTCAAGACAGGGCCTTATTTGTTTTCTCAGGCTTGTGTGTGTGTGTGTGTGTGTGTGTGTGTGTGTGTGTGTGTGTGCATTTGCACAGGAAACAGGAAATGGGCTGCTCTCGTCTGTTTAGGCCTGATCTGACTCATCCCAGAGTTTCCACTGCGCCACTAAAGGTCGGGCATCCTGGCATTCTTCTTTAAGGGCGCTATGGCAACAAGTAGCACCAACCAAAACCATTAACATCTAAAGACTCTGCGCCCGGTGCCAGACGAAAGAGGAGAAAGTGTTCCTGACATTTTCTAAAGACCTTTTGCTTTTCTCATTAGGAAGTTTGCAGTTGAATAACTGCTTAAGTTTCACTCTGAGTGCCTTAGTTGTCCCTTTTGATTTGGGGAAGGTATTATTCAGAAAGTCAACCGTTATGCATGGCCATGAATAATGAGAGAGAAAATCAGAGATGTTTTGACATCACTCACTTTGGCAAAACCTTGTTCGGCTTGTCCTTGACGGGTGGAGGGCTGGGCTTGATGATAGGCGGCAGCTTGACTTTGGTTGGAGGGTTACTTCTCAGGTCCTTAACCTCTGGTTTTTCTTCTGTTAAGAAAATATATTACATTATTCTATAGCATCCTATATCTTTGTGAATAATAGAGTACCCAGTAGTCCAACAGTGTTATAAATATAACCCAGTCCAGAGTTATAAATGGTGTTATGAACATATATAAAAACCAGTAGTAGTTATACCTTTTGTTTTCGCCGGACTGCCTTTCTCCATTGCTGATGCCTCTGCCTTCACTGAAAAGGAATAGCGTATGAAGAATTATGACAAGATGGCTTTTTGTACATAAATATCAGGGCTACACTTTAAGTGATAAAGTAACATTATTTCATGTAATAGCGGATATCTATAATAGTTGAGCATACAATGTTGGATTGATATCCTAAAGTTTAAAGAAAGTGGCTGTGTGACGGGATGGTTATCGGTTTGAGTCCCTGGGCCTGCTGAGAAGAAACTGAATGTGGACAATGAACGCTCTCCTGTCCCTCAGCAACCACTGTAGATGGTCTCTTGAGCAAGGCAGTGAGCCCCCAACTACTTCAGTGATGCTGCTCACAGCAGATGACTGATTGTACTGGACAGCTGCCAGGTGTGAATGTGTGCAGCAATATGAAGCAAGGTGTTGCTGATGAAGAGCATGAAACCTTATTGACTGTATTAATGCACTGTATTCCACTGTATTCATTTTCTGTAAACAACATCATTCCAAACAGATTTGTTACCGTGAATTTGCTAATGTTGGTGCTTGTTTTGATCTTATAGTGTTTTCATTGATGTGAGTTGGAAAACAAAACAATACTGCTCCTAAAAGCCAACAGCAAAAATGTCCTATTTTATGACTCTGAGCGAGGAATTTCCCTGTGTTTCACCCAGCAAACATTTTGGTTTACTGTGGTTGAGAAAAAAATGCAAATGGTCCTTAATTAAGCTGAATTCTAGTTCAAATGCATTTGCACAGAAAGGCGAGGATCTGCACATCACTGAAGCAGACTAGGTCACAGCTGTATCCAACAGGGCTGCAGCTACAGTTGCTAAGGCTCTGAACAAGTTCTTCGAGGACAGTCTCAGTGAAGCTTCAGTACAGCAACTGCAGGAACAGTGTCAGAGATGCTCTACCTTCTTCCCTACTTGCCATGCTAGTCAAGTGCCCATTTCAAATGGGTGAGGTTGAGGAACCTGGCAGGAATCCTACTAAATAAATACAAACACAGATCCAAGGAGTGAAACTGCTCAAATATATAACCCTTAAGATAAAGAGCAGGATCTTGCATGACACATAAACAGTACACTCAGGCTTGGAGCTGAAAAACTGACCAAACGATAACAGAGGCAGCCTACCTTGTGTGTTCAGAGCATTATGCAACATTCCCTCTCAGGCAAACCATCCACAGAGTAGTAGCTAGAGTGCTGCTTCATGGGCTGGCTGTGAAAATCTCTGTGACAGAGCTCTCCTTAGTCCCCCCACCCCCTGGCTTCCTTCAAGACTCCTGAACCAAGTCACATGACCACCCCAACCATCCCCCATCTCACCATACCCTGAGACTTCCTGTGACATTCTTGCAAGTGGTACTGTGTGTAGAAGTGCTTTAATGAAAGTAATGAGGTAGGAAGACATGATTTGCGGCCACGATGAGATTAGCTTAGGTCACACAAGGCCTTTGAATAGCTGAAAAACACGTTAACCACAGTGTGCAAATTCAGTGGCAGTGCATTCACCTGTCATTTGCACTACAAATATTTTGATGAGTTTGCTTTCTGAAGTTCCTGAATATGGATGAATCCAACCAGTCAAAGGGCCACAAGCCTGAAGTTGTGGGGAGCATTCATGTTGATACATTGTTAAAACAAAACTCTCCAAAATTTTGCTAAACATGCAAATGGTAGAAAAAAAGGCCTGAGGCAGCATATGGGTCTCCTTAGAAGAAGCTTGACTCTAAGCCACATCCTCGTCTGTGGCCTTGACTGAGTAGATACTGGATTTCTACATCCTCTTGTTTCAGTCAGTCAGGTCTACATATGCATTCATTACCCTTTCAAGTCATCACACCAAATAAGGCAATTTTCTGAAACACACGTGGTAAGAATAGACAAAACAATGAGAAGACAAATTAACAAAACAATCCAGAAATTTGCAAATAATGATATAAATAACTACCTGACAAGATCGTTGCTGACATGCGACAATCATAAATAATAATCCAAAAGTGTAAAAATGTTCACTCAGTTGATCAACCTGTGTAACACTCACTCCATACCAAGAAAAAAATACTGTGTGTGTGTGTGTGTGTGTGTGTGTGTGTGTGCGTGTATGTGTTACTTCCTGATGTGCAGGATGAATAGATTATAGTGAGGTTTTATCACCCTGGAGCTGAATATTTTTCGGTTATTCTATTGTTGCACACACTGTACACTGATATGTTTAAGTGTGTAGCCTAAATGTCATAATGTTATGTAAGCTAGAACAGCACATGGTTGTGAAACACTGACTCTGATCAGGGAACCATATTGGCTGCTCCTGTGTGCTGAAAGTCATTCAGCCTAACATGATGCTGTCAATGTCTCCATTTGCTAAAACAGGTCCAGCATGGTCCAAAATGTCAGCATATTGCCAGACTAAACAAGCACCGCTGCAGCTACAAATCATGAGTCAGAACCTCCAAAACATTTAGGTATCCTACATAGTGTCAGAGAGCACTTATTTCTGACCTAGATTTTGTTGTGCTAATGAATCTGAACAAAGCGACAGATACACATCCCTTACCTGAGCGTCTCTCACTGCCTTTGCGTGCAGGCGGCTGGCTCGCAGTCCCAGACTAGAGGAAGAGAAATGGCAGGCTCAACAGGTTGGCAAGTCCCTTGTTCTTCAAAGACATCTCTATTGAACACACTCTTTCCACTGAGGGAATTTTCAGTGAGTAACTCCAAAACAGAGGATGTTGAAGACTACCCTGACTCATTGCCTATTATAGAAGCAGCAACATGTGTCTGCACAAAACTCTTGCCAAAGAGTAGGAGAGTAAAATGCCAGCCAGCTACGGGTAAAGGCCCTCTGCATAATCTGAAGCATTCTTTTGAAGGATTTCAAAAGAAAAAAAAAAAGTTTAGCCAATATCAATTACTCTATAACGTGTCCATGGTTTCATGGCAACTCAATGCAATATGGGGAAGTGTCAGCACAGGGATCCTGCGAGGATATTCTTGAGAATGTGTCTCAGGTCCACTCACTTGCAGACTGTCCATTGGTGGTATCACCATGACAAAGTTGTCTGGGAAGAAACCACGGCGTCCATTTAGCTCTCCCTCCCACCAGCCTTCATCTTCTGTTTCCTTCAGAAGGAGATTACAACAGTCAGATTAGAGCCTCAAAGACTGTACTGTCCACTGGGACATGAAATTGCTGTATAAGAGGTAACCAAAGGGTCAAGCAAAACATGGTCGCCTATGGTCCACAGCAGTTATCATCAGCATATCATCAAAGCTACCTCAGAAATCTTTGTTTTCCACTGATAGAAATATGAATTGGACAACTGCCACATTCATGTAAGAGAATCTACTGAGTCATCTCATGGACTGTGGCACATTTCTCTGAACTGCCCAGAAACCGATAAACTGGTTTGGCTGGCTGAGTAACATACTATATATTATTAAACACCTACAACCATTTTGAAATAAAAATAATCATACCCTAGGGTTTTTTGAGCATGTTTCAAAAGCATGACATCATGAGAACTTGGAAATGTGCTAGAAAAAAATATGCAATGTGATCAAGGCCCAAACCTTGCTGATTAACGTGACAATGTCTCCTTTCCTTAGATCCAACTCATCATCTGTTTGGGATTTATAGTCAAACATGACTTGGCAACACTCTGTCGCTACAGTAAGGAAACATAAGAAAGGAAAATAACTATCAACGAGTATTCAGTCATCCATTGCACAATTTGAGCATTAAAGTAAATGTGTTACAGGAATAGGAAGTTTCTGCAATAATGTCATGACTAAGACTATCAGCAAAACTAGTTTGACCTGGATGCAACCCTGGAGCAGGAAGAATTCACAGCACTGACTCAAAGCCTTATCAGAAAGAAGCTGTGATCAACTGAAGATTAAGTCATGAACCTTTGGTCCCTAAGAGATATTCCACTGTGATGTACAGTATGACGTCAAGCCAAGTAAGTATGAATATTTTTGTGGGACCCCACCCATAAACCCTCAAGGTTAAAGTACAGGAATTACCACAAGTCACATGTCGATGATGTGTCTTTGGGTAAACTGTTAAAACTGCTTGTTAAACACAGTTCAAAAATGTAATCTATGTCAAAACAGGGGATAGACCCTTTGCATTGAGGTTTTTGCACAATTTGGCAAAGGATTTAAATGTATTTTGATAGAAACAAATCCTATGTGGTTGGTATTAGTTATGTCAATATGTCTCTATGGTAATTTGCATGATTAAATTAGAAGACTTTACTGTTAACTTACAGTTTCCGGCTTTGTTCCTCACACTTGTTCTTTGATGTTGCTGCAGGTGTACAAAAACAAAATATATTAAATCAAAGGAGGACAGTCCATATATGTTTTGGGATAAATTATTTCTGCATTGCATACCTCTTTACTGAAAACTGCATCTGCGAGTTTGGGTCTTGCTTTACTGTCAGTGAGCTTGGCATCTGTAAACAATTAACAACAGTAAATTAGTTCAGCTCCATTTTTTTTTTTTTATCAATATCAATTTAGATTCTATGTAAAACCGAAAAAAAGAATGTGTGTTTAGATTTACCTACCTTTAAAGGGCACAAAGATTTCTTTGACAAAATTTGATGGAAATGCTCCCACTTTGCCATTTTTCTTCCCCATCCACCATCCATCTTCAATCTATCACATGGGAAATTAGAGATAGAGTGGCAGCAAAAACGTGAGTTGAAAACACAAAAGAGCAAGGGCATTAGCGCTTAAGTGCAGCTGCTTCACCATTCATCTGTTCAGACTTGTGCAGCAGCATAAACATCGTGTAGCTGTGCAAAGAGATTGCTAAAAATATGAAGCACCAACATGCAGCCTACTGTGTGATTTTACTGAGAGCCTGCTTAAATTCTATTTACTTAATGGCACAAATATCGAGAGAAATCCTCAGAACAAGTTGGATCAGTTTATGAAGCTGGAATGTTTCTAAGGAGCATGCATTGTAAACCTGGTAGCCAAAAATAAAGCAATTACAATACCCAAAGAAAGAATGAATGCCATATGAAAAACTTTCTTTATTTACCCTGGGAAGATTTGTTGAAGACATACAATAGTTTTCATAAAGCCTTGCTTTGTTCTCATTCAGTCACATTCTTTATATGGGACTTCTAATACAATACTTCTACTGCTGGCTACTGTGCAGCTCCACTTTAGCAGCTAGGGTTTAAATGCTTCACTCACTGGAAATTCAACAGTAGTTCCATGCATTGTCATGTTTCATTCACTTCCCCACACAGATTTCCCCAACAGGGATTCAGACCGTCAACCCTTCAGTCACGAGCCCACTTCTCTAACCAATATGCTACCACAGCATGTTTACACCACAAGTGGCCTGACTGCTTGGTTATCTGAGTTCAAGCGTTGGTGTCTGAGCAGTGACAAGAGGGGACTCTACCTCTCTGATGATCTCTATTGTTTCCCCGACAACCAGCTCCAGCTCATCTTCATTCATGGGGCTGTAGGTGTATGCTACCTCGCATTTCCTCGGCTGTTTCATCCTCTTTGCTGAAAACACAAAGCGTCCCCGACCACATCAAACGACAGATTTACCATTTAAAACCTCTGGTTAATGTGGACAGGAGAAAAAGAGTTGCAGAACTGTGCATTCAGCTGGATAGAAGGCAAAGCAGACAAGTCTCAACAGGATACTGCTGAGGCTGCATAGCACTGGAAGCTGCTTCATGTTCCTAGCACATCTAATCCTTAAAAGGCGCTGTGTTTGTATTTATCTGTTCCATTTTCATACATTGTAATTAAGTTTGGTGTGGCAAGGATGTGGTCAACATATATTTACAGTGAGCCTGTGATTGCCTGCTACACTGTCTGGCTGACAAACTGTGCACATCACACTGACCGCAAACACTTATGTGCTTTGGGCCATAAGTTCATATTTGACAGATTGCTGTATAAAACACATTTGCAGACATGGTGTGAACAGTAATTTGTAATACATAAATAAAGCATATTGCAATATATGTCATAATATATGAAAAATATTCCAATTAAGTGCAGTCAATTTAATATACATTTCTCTCACTGAAAAAATACCAAAATGCACTAGTCACTGCATCTGGTACTTCATACAGGTTAAAATCAATGCTGAAAAGTATTTACTTGATCCAGGTCTGGATACCTGCTGAGTCTTAAAGATTTGATAAATAATCTTACATTTCCTTATGCTTCTTGGTTCCCTTTTGGTGTCGCCTATCAAATACACTGGCACCTCCTGTAATCAAAACCAAGACAAAGCATTTTAGCACACTTGGACACGCATGAACACAACAAGCACATATTACTACTGCACAAAATTCAAATTGTACAATGATATGGGCAATAATGTGGACAGACCTTGACGAAGTTGGCCGGGAAGATGCCCTTCTTGCCCCTCAGCTCCCCCTCCAGCCATCCCTCCTCACTGGCCTTGGTGACGTTTTTAACCACATCCCCTGTTCTCACTGTGATCTCGTCTCCCATGCTGCCCTCGAAGTCGATCAGCACCAGCACCTCTACAGCATATTTATAAATGTAAAATTAAATGTAAATTTAGATTATTTGCATCAACAACATTGGTTTACTTGGTTTACTACTCACAGGTTATGTGCTCTGACAGCTAGAGATGAAGACACATATGCTTATTGCAACAGCCTTGTGGTATGTGTTGTTATGAGAGACCTCTAAGCAGTGGATAACAGGCTTTGAGCAACCATGAAATGTTGCAGACAAAAAATATTGTTTTCTACTGTCACTGCTTAATCCTGTCTAATAAATGCAGGTTTTTCAAAAACAGGTTTTGATAAATGCACACTGGCATCATTACAGGATGGAAGATAGTTTATATAAAGTTTGCCAGCACCCACAGACTTTCAGAAGTCTTTGAATAAATAAAGAAAATAAACATATCTTGCCTGAGCCTCAGCTAACAGAAATACATTCATGAGCTGTATGCAAATGAAGTAGTTTTGCAATGAAAAACATACATCTGATATCATTCTCTTTGTTGAACTGACATTTATGTGAAAATTAACTGCATTCTTTGCGCATGCAAAATCTCCCCAGACTATCATCACTTGGTGGTTACAACACTCCTTCTGGTTGCAGATTACGACCAAACCTTCTAGCTCCCTGCAAACAGATAACTGAGACAGCTGAGAACGTCAAGTAAGTTGATCTTCCTGTACACATTTATGATAATGCTGACTTACCCATTGTTTTGTAGAAAGATACTCTCTCTTTCAGAGCTGAATGTGTAATTCTTCCCGTTTGCAGAGCAGCCTAAGAATCACTCTTAAATAGAGTGAGAACTGAAAGAATATGGCTGTATTGCCTCACACTGAGAGATATGGCAGCCAAGGCCCTTCTTCCTACTTGTCAAACATTAACATTGAGCAACTTTCCCTGAGGCTAGTCATGGCAAGTTACCAGCAAGGAGTAGGATGGGTCAGAGAGAGAGAGAGAGAGAAAGAGAGAGGGGAGGGGGGGTGTAAGAAGGAAGAGAGAGAAAAACAGGTGAGACAGGTTTATAATGGAAGAAGAGAGCTAATAACAAGGCTGACGTCAAATGGAACATGACCACATAGTTCATATGGAACAATAAAAAAGGTGTTTGTGCCACAACACTGACCTAAATAAATAAAAATTAAAAAATTTTAATAAATAAAGAAATAACCTGCAGTATTTCACAGGTTATGTCCACAATGAGTTTAAACAAATTCAGAATAAAGTCAGTCACTTACTTCATGTTCTCGGGAGGAATGTGTGTATGTGTGTCCATATTGTTGTTCAGCCTGTTACAGAGCTCCCCTTGAGGCAAAGTTGCTGGCCATTTATAGAACGGCTTACACTGAAAGCAGAACAGGAGTATGCTAGACCGGGTTTGAAAACCTCAATGATGTGCAATGATGTGAACGACAAAAATAATCTGCATAATGCATTTTAATAGGAAGGGAGAAACGTGCTGTGAATTGTTGTCATCTACACTGCTCCTTTATTGGGTTGGTCATGGAGAGTTGTTACCATCAAGCATGTCCTAGTGCTTTCTGTTGATTAACAAATGAGTCAAGATGCCTGTATGGTTTGTTTAATATGCTCTGTTTAATAGTTTAATATGGCCAGCCTTGAATGATGAGTGATCGCTGATGAGATGTTTTGCTATGACACCTGGTAACTATGTCCCTAATCTGTTCAGTTATTTGTCCAACCATTGGGGGACTGCATTTAGCATGGGGAACTGCATTTAAAATGGTCATTCAGTCCTCCAAATCTACCCCAGAATGCAAAATGTCTAACATCCTTTTTTGCTAAGATTAGCGTTAAGTTTGTGTTCACATTTTAAAAGTTTGGCTTGATGATGTCACTAGAGGAAAGATAATGAGGTTCACCAGAATCAATAGGGTTCCTCTTTTAGGGATCATGAGTTTGTGCAGCAAATATGAAAATATTCAAATAAAAGGTATTTGAGCCAAGATCTGCATCTAGTGGACAGGGTGAATCCACAATATCCTTGACCTGTTGCATCAGGAATATACTACAATAATTACAAACATTTCACCCCTCTTTGACCAGAGTAAGAAGACATTTTTACTGAGACAGCAAGGCTGTTGGCCACTGAGCAGCTCCACTGGAGATTAAGTACCTTGCCCAAAAGGCACTTCAGCTGTATGCTCACCTTCTACTTGGATTTTCTGGTTCAAGGATTTGAAAAAGCAACTAATTTCTCCTGTAATTTTCAACCCAAATATATCTAATATTCAAGAGAAATCACAATAAAACACATGCAGCAAACCCAAAGTAATCATTGTCTCTTTAATTTACAATCTCTAAACATTCAGTAACATGACCTATTAAAAAAGTTTCCCAAAGCAGGTAAATTTGAAACAGTTAAGTGTGAATCACAATCTGTAGGTCTATACTGTACAATTAACAACAGTGCACCCACAGCAAGGCACAAAAATTCTATAGTGCAATGTAATGTTTCTATTTTTACAAACTACAGACTAATCATCTGCTTATTCTGAACCTCTTACACTGTAATGTTGACACAGTTGCACACTGAGTACATAATTCATGAAATCATTACTAGTTGTGACAGAAAATGGCCTACATTTGCAAACAACAAAATATCACATCAAAATCTTTTGCAACAAGTCAAAATCCTGAATGTATTATATGCTGTTTACTAATCATCTGGACAAGTAAAAAAATACAATGTCACCGAGAAAAGAAAAAAAAACCTTCCAACCTGCATTCTTGTAATAACTATTGATTTTATACATTGATAAGTAGTATGCAAAAAAGCTATTGCAATGTATAGAAATCTGTGACAACAAACTGTTTCATGAACAAGATACTAAATGTTCAGGTAGTAAATATTGAAAAGAAAACATGTTTACCCTTAAATCAACAGTCTGTGCTGTCATCTAGTTTATCTGTTGGCTGTTTACAGTGCAAGACTGCAGAGCGTAACCTTTGACCCTTTACAGTTTGGTCCCATTGTTAAGATCGGGGTCATTGGCAGGGTGCTGAATTGGCAAGACTCACATCGTTAAAATAACATCATTTATTGTAAAATGAGCTACCGCATAGTTATTTCTGCCCTTATAATCCAGATAAACATGCCTTCTGTCAATCTAATGTTTTTTTTTCTTTTTTTTAATGCATCACTTATTACTACAGCAGTTTTTCTCAGGTAGCCCATAATTAGACACTCTTAATATCTAAGGCACAAACCGACATGATCTACTACGCGTGTGATTTCCTTTTGCTACTTCAAAATACACAAGCACCATTAAGGGGTTATTTTTTTAATCATTACTGTAAGGAAAGTGTAAATGTTACCAAAATGTAAGGAGGGCTGAGTTGACCATGAAGCAACATAAAACTCTGAATTATGTGAAAAAACATCAATTCACCTTTAAACAGTGCTTCTGCTAGATAGAAGTTGTACCAAGACATGGATGACAGCTGTATCAAGTCAAAGAGAGTGTACCGAAATGAAAGCATGGAGGTTTTCAATGGCTGAAACTTTTCATATCCTGTTTATCCAACCTTTACGGTGGATAAAATCACTGAGCAGGATCCCTTCATGACAGAGGACCATTAGGATTCTCAGCAGACGGCGTCACTGCTCAAGTATTCTGCGGTTCTCCATCAATTGCTCCCTCTTTATGGTCCTGCTCTGTTTCCTCTTCCTGTGTGTCACCTTGCTCCCCGTTGACCTGGAACTTGTCGTGGGCCCATTTGGGGCTCTTGCCGTTGTCTCTGCGGATGATGAACCGCGCTCTGCCACGCAAGAAGCTTCCCCGTCCGCGCCCTCGGCTGTCTAGCCACTTGTTTTCTGCCATCCCGTCTCTGTCGTCATGCTGGGAGAAAGAATGCAGAGAAGTATTTTTATTTATTTATTTTATTATATTTTTTAATAATTTATATTAAGACATCATTTGTGGGAGAAACTGTGTGTGCTTGAATGTACTAAAAAGGGGGAAAAAAAAGATATTTTCCCACTTAATCCCTAGTGCAATCTATCCATGCAGATGGTTTCTGTGTGATCTGGTGATGTTTCCAGTCTGCCGTGATCCCCCCTGTCTCCTGGCACCTCAATACAATGCACCTGGTATTCATTTGTGGAGTTACAGGTATCAAAAATTTACATGAGGCAACTTCAACAGCAACAGCTCTTCCCAGAGATAATAACGTGTACCGGACATGATCCACAGCCCACAAGGGCATAGAGTATTGTTGAGAACTATTTCTTGCCGGAGAACACTGGCAAACTGTAATTCATACTCGGGGTGGATAGATACAGTTTGCTGGTGCTCTACAGCAGGAAGTAGTTCATAAAAGATAAGCTGACTACAATGTACTTCCGGAAAAAGAGGATGACATGAATAGAAAATTCATGTTGTACAGGAAAGTCTCATAAAAACATTTGTTTCTGAGACATAGTCTCAGAAACATTTTTTAAGAATCCAAAAAGATGACATATCCAGGTAAAAGATCATGTTTGGTCACCCTAAAAACAGAATACCCATCCAGTCCCATTGTACTGTGGTGCCTGGCTACAGGGAAGACTGTGGCAGACTGGAAACCTCACTAAATCACAAAGAAACATCTGGTTGGATAGACTGCACCAGGGCAAATATATATATATATATTTATTTATTTATTTTTATTTTTATTTTTTTAATTTGGATGACATATACCTTTAATTTAATTTTAATTAACCTAGATATGGGCGGCAAAAATCCAAAATGAGATCAACCATACCAAGTAGTATTTTTTGCTCTTAGGAGTGTACTCTGGGTCCCAGTCTTCATTCTTTGGGTGTACTGGCATGTTCACAGGGTTACTGTGTGAACCGTTTCCCTGAAAATTCCCCCTGTTCCAGGCCCTTCCTCGAATTCTGAATTGCTATAATTTGAGGACAGGACAAGGAATTGAAAAGGACTAAGTTCTCTGAGATGGAGCAGAATAAAATACATTCATTGTGAATCAATAAAGCATGCAAGTACAATTTCATGACAAAGGTAGCGCTCCAAACTATGCTTGTGCACAGAAGAGAACTATTTGAGAAGAAAACATAAGTTTGACTTACAAATCCTCCACGAGGCCTTCCTCGTTCAACAGGTCCATTAGAGTCTCTCGGACCCAGTCGAGCTTTGTTAAAGCCTTCATCTTTGGCATCTGATTTATCATGGGTGAAATCTTCTTCCCTGTGGGATTTAGAGGATGAGGAAGAAGAGGACGAACTGGAGCGAGAGCGCTTCTTCTTACTCTTCCTAGAAGGAGAAATGGTGCACCACCCCACACCCAAAAGATAAGTATATAGTACGAAAATAAATGAGTAAGTAAATGATTCAAAGTAACTGAAACAATGAAAAATGCTGGTCAGTCACACATACTTTGATCTCTTGTGGCGTTTGGAAGACTTTTCCAAAGATCTCTCTGTACTAGAATCTGGGGAATCTCCCACATCTCTCCCCCCATCCTGATTATAATCTTTTTCATGGGCAGAGAATCTTTTACGGCGTTCAATATCCAAACGAAGATCCATTGAATCGCCCTTCATTTTTTCCCCACCGTCCTGAGCAAATCAAAACAAAACACAATGTCGTGGACAGACTTTGGGTTAGCATTGGGATGCTCTCAGTCCGCTCTCAGCCAAGCTGGTTTGTAAACTAAATAAGAGAGGCCAAGGGAAAAGGGAAAACCTGGTAACAGCCAGTTTAATGGACATGGTGGGAGACTGACAAGCATGACAAAAAACAAGACATCCTGGAATGCGCTTTCCAGTGCACTAAACAATGTTGAACCACAACAAGCTAGGACCATTCATGCTAATTTGAGTTCACTCATTGTCACGCTGTTTTTTTTTTTTAGTAGTAGCTGCCTTTTTCATTCAGAAACTTCTGTTTCCATGCGCATCAATAGCGAAAATATTGCGAAATTTCCATTCAAAAAGTTGAGCAGGTAAATAAAAGCACGGGTGCATGTAGTGCTTGCTGTTGGTTATTTCCGTTCCTTATTTTTCAAAGTATACTTACTATGATATTTGCTTAGAGTCCTTTGAACAGCTTGGGCACAGGAGCTTCCATTTCTGACCCCTCACATTATTTGATTCAATAGCCTTGGGCAGGCTTGTACCCACAGTATAACCAATTCACCATACGTGGAGGCCATATTTAACACACAACAAACTGAATGTGCCTCATTTTGCATTTGCTTTTCTTAGACTGTATGCATCTCCCTTCGAGGAAAGCCACAGGCTTAAAGAGAATGCAGTCTAAAGGCATCTGGCTCACTCGTTTGCTGTTGTTTGTTTTCCCATATACTTCATACTGCAAAATGTTCAGTCACCTTGTAACTGCCATCCTCAGAGCCTTTCATCGCCTCAAAAAGTTGAGAGTGTTTCTTAAAAGCACTTGGTGAAACATCAATTCTCCTACAAGAGAGAAACACATTTATGACAAGGAAATTTAATGCACATCCAGAGGTGTCACAGTACAGGTGCCAAAATAAAATAAAAGAAGATGTGAACTAAATTGCATTGCAAAAACAGCATAGAAACACAAATAAAGAAAGAAAAAATAAAAAAGTCAAAAACCCTGACCTCCATTGAGCACGAAAACAAATAAGCCAAGACTGTCTGTTGATTTTCAGGTAGGAGAGGCGAGAGAAATACCTGAAAGCTGTTAAAAGAAGAGGTGAAGCCACAGCACACTGAGGGTGAGAGGGTCACTCAATAGGCGACTCTACCTGTGTATCTCTGGACTTTTTCTCGGCTTCATCATTTCCTTCTCTGCAGCTCGTCTTTGGTACATGGCGAATCGCTCGTTTAGAGTCATTCCAGAGGGTGGAAAGTGCTGAGCTGTAAAGGTAAAAAGCGAGAAAAAGGCTTATAATTAAATGGATTTGAAGTTTTTCTATTAAATTACTCATCTTTACATCCAACTGTGATGCTGCCTAGTAGCTCATACTCAATCTAGATATAGTGCAATAGAGCAAAAGTAAAATTAATTGATTTCTGATGATGGCTTAGTTAGCTAAAGGATGATCAATACTTGCATCCATTCATATTGAAAGCCTTGGCTAATTTGCTTTACATCCCTAGCAAAAAACATATTGCAGCAATGTAGCTTTTTTCATTGATGTGAAAGTTCATAGTTGTGTGTTTTATGACAGTTTGGGCAGTTTGAGACCTTTGAAAAACCAAATATAGTAATGTAATTTCAAAAAACAGATGTGTATCGGAGAGCAAATGCACCTTTTCCTCACTGCTGAAAAACTTATATTACTCTTTTAGAGCAGTTGGGCTGTGTTAAAAAATATGTAAATATAGAGAGCAAGGAACAGAGGCTCACCTTTAATATGGTGCACAATGGCGACAATGTGTTGAGCAAAGAGCTCAGAGGGATTCCTCTGTAACTGAGTAGCCTGAACATGCTGAAAGATGGAGCGAAACTCCTGATCCTTTTTTGAGGATTGAACAAGATCCTGAGATAATTGTCGCTCTTCCGCCAAAACATCAGAGGAGCTGTGGATAAGAAAAAAATAAATATCAATGAAAATCACAATGCTTTTGACATTTGTCTTTTGATCCTCTTTTATTTTATAGGTCAAGAACAAACAGCATGTTGCCTTATAATGGGATGAAACAATTCAAATTAGAAGGCTTTTTTTAGTCAATTACCATCATTTGTACAGAAATCAGTATATCCTTATAACTACACACAGCTATTAGAGAAATGATCAGCTAGATGCACAAATGATTTACAACTTTTGGCTCACTTAGGAAAACTCCCAGCCAATCAAACGTTTGATACTCACCTTGCCAGGATATCACCAAGGAAATCCATTCTGACATTAAATTTCGCTTCTCTTTGCCTCGAGGCCTTGAGAGGTGAGTCCTCTCCCCTGACCATAAACATCTCCCTGTCAGAGTTTCTCTTTGGTGGTGGTGTAGGAGATATGCTAGAGGCAGATTTTGCCATCCTCCTGGCTTTGCAGCTTCTCTCTGGGGAGAGATCCTCAAGCATTCCTGCTATCTCCCTCTTGGTAAGGGCAGCAGCAATCGCAGCTGCTTTGTCCTGTTTTTGGCTGAGGTATATCTCTTCTGCCATGGCATCAAGGTCATAGTTTTTAGCTACCTGTGGGTAGGCCAAACTCTCCCACTTGCTAAACCGCTCCTCAAATAGCTCACGGGCTGAGCGAGAGACCTTGCTCTTTGGCTTGCAGGACTCATTCCCATTGTGCCAATCTTTGCTGGGTGACTTTGACTGGGGTTTGATTATCATCTCCTCCTCCTCCTCTTCCTCCCCATCACCAGACAGAAAAGGAGAAGCTTTCAAAAAGCTGTTCAAAGACATATCACCATCACAGTCCTCTTTGTATTTTCTCGACACTGAGTCAGAGATACCCACTGAGGCCTTGCCATTTGTTTTCACTTGCGGCATATCCACATCATTTGCTTCCATGTTCTTGCTATTTTCCGAAGCAGATTTTGCTTTCTTATTATTGTGCTCCTCCAAAAACCTGAACAATGGCAAAAAAAGTCTGTGTCTAACAGAGCATGCTATTGAAGAAACATCATGAATCAAACTTCAAGTAAATTAATTATTTTACAACATGTTTCAATGGGGTACATAAGGCATTTTTGAATACATATAGGAATAGTGGCAAAAGGGATGGGAATGAAAAGCAGCACTGATCAGCAAAGTAAATATTACTTTTCATCTCTCTTATTTTAGTTTGTTATGACTACCACCGCTTTGCCCAAAGGGTGTAGAGCCAAGGAAAAATACCAGGGGAAATTATTGTGTGGTCTATAAAAACACTGACTTCTGGAGGCAAATAAAAGCGCTCCAGACCAATGCATGTGAAAGCAATTAGGAGCTAAATAAAGCTTTGTTTCAAAATGTGAAATTTCTGTGAAAAACATTTAGAAACCTTGCATAGTTTACTAAAATGTTAGAATTTAAACTAAGAAAGAGAGTAAAATAAGACTTACTTTTTGAAGGCGATGGAGATTGCTGCTTTATCTCCATCCAGGTCTTCTTTGGAGAAGAAGCCAAACCTGGAAAGCAAAGATGCTGCACTTTCCTCTAAGGGGTTTGTAGTAGAGGACGAGCTACCACCCATCTGCCAAGAGGGGGAGCCATTGCTGGTGTCATTGGTACTTTTAAGGGAGGGACTAAACTGATTATTAGTTTGGGTGGTTTGACCAGCATTTACAGCTGAGCAGGCCACAGGTCCAACCCTGTTGGGACTTTTGCTGTAGTCTGTTAGGCCCTGCCAGTTCCCCCCAGGTGCTCCACCTGCTGAGCCGTCTTTGATGCCACCCGCTGACACCTCTGCGAGCTCCACTGGCTCTCCATCTCCTCCTCCTCCTCCTCCCCCCCTCTGGACCTCCGTGGAGGCTGACTGCTCCTCTTTCACATCTTTGGAGTTCTGTTTAGCCAGCCCCAAGGCCGACCTACATTTGGGAGAGGAGGAGTGTGAGGAAGAGGAAGAGCGCTGAGAGTGTCTGGATAGGGGTGAAGGGGAGCGGTCAGACTGGTGGGAGTGGCTGTGAGGGACCGGGCTTCCACAGTGTTTCTTGGGGCTGTGTGAGCGTCCTTGAGAATGGTTTTGCTGTTGCTGCTGTTGATGCTGTTGTTGAGGGTACTGTCTGTGGTTCTTCCAGTTTGGACGAAAGTTATTGTTGTAGCCGCCGCCACCGCCCCCACGGTGGTACCGTCCACGTGGGAAGTAGCCCCGCCCACGGCCTCTCCCGTAGAAG
>OMKZ01015855.1:29300-39456 GCA_900302535.1 Neoniphon sammara | reverse complement strand
TCACCCACATCTACCACATCTCACTTTGTCCCCGTTGCTCCATCCACCCTCCACCTGTCAGCTCAGGTTGGCTGTCCTGAATGTGTCTTGTCTCTCACGCTGAACTGCTCACATCAAGCTGTCCAGTCGCACCCCCACTTGGGTCCATCATTGCCCCGCCTGTCTCCTTACTTAACCCTGCCATGTGATGCTGCCTCTGTCTGCTGTGCTGCTCATAAAGCCTGACTCTGACTCACAGGGGGAAAGGGAGAGGCTAGCAGGCTGAAGGTACAGTACACTGGAATGTGAGTGGAGCCTAAACTGCTTGTCTTGCTACTAACCCAGACTTAACCCGGCTTAAGTCAACATATGCATTTTCTTTCTAATATTTGCACCCTCAAGTATAAAAAATGACTACATTTCCAATATCTTATCTACAAAGTGAAACCAATCATATCTCTGAAGTTTCAAATTATAGAGGCCCCCCTATGGAAATTATGATATCTGTTATTCTTTTTGAAATGTACAATAATTTTGTTAATTTTATGCTGTCAGTCAATTGGTAAGTTTTATTGTAATTTTTCCTCAAATGATGGATGTTACATTTTTATTGAAAACTCTTCATTTGTAGCTAGATAGGTATCAAATAAGTGGATTTCTGTGTGATATGTTTACATTGTTACTGATTAATGACAACAAAATGATTATGAATTGTCACAGAGCTACTTGTTAATCTAATTTCAAATTGGGGTCCTGTCATTAATTTTCCATGAAAATCATACTTTGCGGAAATAGTAATAACAATATTTTTCAAAGTCATCTTTAATGAATGAAAATCAGCTCTGATTGAATCACTGAGTCAGCATTTTGTTATTCCAGAAACGTCAGAAACGACTGATTGACTGATTAATAGATGATTACAGACCATGTCTTCTTAATTATAATGAGTTTTATTCATTCCATCTAGGGACACTGCTGGCCAGGAGAGGTTCAACAGCATCACGTCAGCCTATTACAGAGGTGCCAAGGGAATAGTGCTAGTGTACGATATCACAAAGCAGGAGACCTTTGAGGACCTTCCCAAATGGATGAAAATGATAGACAAGGTGACTTGAAACTGCCAGACCACTGTTATATCATTAAGGAAGTACTGCATGGAAAATAATATCTATTAAATGGAAAATTTCACCAAAATTGATTGTAGAATTCCAGGTTTCCAAGTAAAATGCAGTCCCACCTTGACTGAATTATAAAAATAGTCTAAAACAGTTAGAAGAATATTTTCTGCAAAACCATTTTCTCATACCAGTTTTGCTTATGTATTTGCTTATGCAGGATTAAAGCTAAATGTCCCCTTTCATTGTGGTTGTATTAAGCCAGTATTCATAGTGACGTACAGAGAAGAATGTAATTGCAGTGGTCTGGTTAGACTCTGCAGAAACACAAGGTGTGATGATTACCTGATGCTGTCTGTTTTGTGTCAGTATGCCTCAGAGGAAGCAGAGCTGCTCCTGGTAGGGAACAAGTTGGACTGTGAGACTGATCGTGTCATCTCCAGACAGCAGGCTGAGAGGGTGGGTTCACCGCTGTCCTTTCACCATCACACTACAGAGCTGCTTTTTTAACTATTGTGCAGACAAATACATACAAAATTTTGATTATACAGGCAATAGATAAATTGATATGCTTGGGTGGTTTGTCCGTTCAGTCTTGAAAAATAACACCAATCACAAACTATAGCAACAAAAAAGCATAATCAGTATAATACATAAAAATAAATATATAAAAACCTATAATGTTATTTGTTTATGTCAAAATGCCAGTGGCCTTGTGTAGGGTGCAGTGACTCATGTGCCTCATAGAAACCTGTCTGTATCATTGATGCCCTCCTCCTCCACAAGTCGTCTGCTTGCTCAGTGTTTTGGAGGGAGTTTTTCCTGTGTCATCGAAATTACTTTTTACTGTTGTAGAATGATGGAGCTGCTCCTAGCTGAAAATGAGTGAAAATGTCCTTGTGTTACAGTTTGCCTCTCGGATAAGCGGCATGCGCTTCTGCGAGGCCAGTGCCAAGGATAATTTCAACGTGGATGAGATCTTCCTGAAGCTCGTGGATGACATTCTTAGCAAGGTTGGTGTGTCAAAAGTGCCTTTCCGATAGTTCCTCTGCGCAAATTTCATTGGAGCTGAATTGAAAAAAATAACGTGCTGACTTAAATGAGCCTACTGTGATTGTGTAACAACCTGCTCAGTGCCCTGTAATTACATTTCCTCCAATCAGTGCAAATGAATGTTGATTTAATATGATCCTCGCAGGAACATTTTCTGTTCCTGTTTTCATCAAACAGAATTATTAGTGTGAAAATGCAGTTTTTTCATTAGATTGTTTGGTCTTGAAGCAGTGCCAAAAACCTTGGCAGCTTTCGGGTTTCCTTTACTATTAACATTGTTGGAAAGTTTTCACTACCTTAAAAATATTTTCTGCCTTTGTCCTTATTCCCTTTCATGATAAATTTATTTTTTTTAACATGAATTTTCTGTTCATGATCTTGTTAGTGTCACAGATATTATCAGGGTGCCATGGCTCTGACTTTTACTCCTTTCTGTTTGGTTGCTAGTAATTGTGGTGATGTTGGGAGTTGAAGCTTATTCAAATGCTGCACCTGCCGTAAATTTGCCGTGAAGCATCAGCTTAAATGGCTAAAATTTAAATGTATTAACCCCTTGTTTTCTGGCTTTGTCCTTTGTTCCTGGTGCAACAGATGCCTCTGGAAATCCCAAACAGGGAGCTCTCCAACAGTATCCTGTCTCTGCAGCCTGAACCGGAAGTGCCTCCGGAGTTGCCCCCTCCCCGCATGCGCTGTTGCTGAGAGTCCCAGTGGACCCCCGATATCGCCACCCCCCTCCTCCCCTTCACCCAAACTCAGCCCGCACATGCAGAGTACCAGTCTGGCCAGCAGGGGGCAGCACGAAGCAGCAGTCTGCAGTTCAAGGAGCTGGTTGCTGCTGGAAGACACACAGACTCTCCAACAGCCTATATATCTTCCCCCTTTTTTCCCCTCCTGTTTTGTAGCTCTACACTATGACACGTACAAAAGACACACACTAACACTTAGACCTTGTGAACCACCCACTACCTACCCCTCCTCTGTCTACATGTGACCCAGACTACCTCATTCCTAGGACCGTTAGGCTAGCTGTGCCCCGCAGGTGCCTTCTAGGTAGAGAGCCCTCTGGTAGCCACTGCACATTTTCTAGGAAGGGGGATGCTGAGGGTAGTAACACTCATTGTCTTCCTGTTTTGTTTTAACGATATCACACAAACTGTACACAAAGTCTGACATAGTCCCAGGTACCTGGACAGTCTCTTATCTTTACAGCTTCCGGTGTATGGAAAAGGGATTTTCGTACCACACGTCTCCACGGTTTAATTTGAATTCTGGGTCTAGATAGGTACAGTTGTTTTATATATTAGTAGTGGGCATCATTACTACGTATTTGACTTGGGTGGAAGAAAAAGCGGAGTTAGACAAAAGCACATAGTTGAAATGATGTAAATATGATTATGAATGGCGCAGGCGTGTTGCTCTAATGACTGGACTCTGATTTGCCGAGGTGCAGAATTTCAGCGCGTGTATTTTCACGGCCAAACAGGAAGTAGTTCTGGGGCGGTGGTCATATCAGATTGTATCCCTTTGCCTTAAAGTATTAGTGGCTGGAATGGCTCATGCTACATTTGTAGAAATTGAAATGTTTTGCACTACAATCCTTTGTAGCTACATTAAGCTGACATGCTGAACTGTTTCGGGAGGCGGTGTAAAAAGGAAGTACGTTACTTAGTGGTAGTAGTGTAGGACTAATAATGCTGCCTCGGTGGTGGCTGTTCTGAACCCTTCCACTCCCTCTGACTGTGTTGAATGGAAATGCAAGTACAGATGGGTAATGTAGTCTCTGAGGGATTGTTGTTTTCACACATTCTGTTTGTATGGAGGCATTATCCATGTGCAGTATTGGCTTTTCAGAGGGAATAGAGACAGTAAGAAGCTACTACACAAACGCCCACACACAGGGTTCTAGCCTTTTCTTTCGTTTCCATACTAATGTCTTTTCTATTGACGTTTTTTTTTCTTCTTTCCTCTGAATTCAGATACCACAGAGAAGTGTGTGTGTGAGTGTCCCTCCAGGGTGAAGGTTTGAAGTGCAGGAAGACATGTTCAGTATTTGAATGACTCAGGAAATTTTGTTCGGCTCATATATGCTCATTTTAGCAGGCTTTTAATGCATAAGCATAATTTCCCAATACTCTTAGAACTAACAAATAAAATAACCTCTTCATAGAAAAACTGTTTAGAGGGGTAATTTCAAGGATGTTAGAAGAGGTTAGCAATTTTGTATTTTGTTCATGGCCCACTGTTTGTTTTGGACCAGTAAGGGATGTCCCCTTTTTTGCACATTTTGCCAGGGCTATGCATGTTAATATTTAAACAATTAAACTGGAGGTATAACAGTCATCTAAAGAGAAAATTGACCTGATAACATGATGCCTTCCCATTGAAACACAGTTCTTATACGTAGAGTATTTCAGGCAGCATACAAGATCCTGACATGGGTCAGGTAAACAAGTATTGTGAAAACCTCCGGTGTAGTGTTCATAGACATTAGTATTCCTCATTTGATGCTCAGCAGCTCATCGTGACATCAGTGCAATTTAAACAGTGTAGCTCTGTGACAGTGTTTGTTTTGTTCTGACATGTTCAGTCAGCAGTAAAAAAAAGCCTAAAGCCTGTTGATGAGGAGGGAGGAGCCCCTTCAAAGGACCTGATTTGAATTTACTCAAGCTGATTCGCTCTGCTATACATTTGATTTTTTTGTTGATTTGTGGATTTTATGTGTACAGGTCAAGGTGTTTGGAGCTGTGTGTGCTCTTTCTCGGGACTTTTGGGGTTTTAATGGCACATTTAAGTATTCAAATAAATGAACAGTTTCATTCCAAAATGAGATATCCACCATGTTAATTATTTGACACTTATTCTTAAAATGATTCAGAGTACAACTGGTGTGTGTTGTTCTCAATAACGACCTTTGCCTAAAAATGACTGCAATTTTGGATGACATAAGTTGTTTTGAAATATTGAGCAATGAACATGATGTAACCTGTTTTTTTTCCAACACTTTTGGATATTGTATTTTGGAATGAAACCTTTCACACGTCCCCCTGGCTTAAGCACTTGGCACTAACCCTGTGGTCTTTGTTTAATAGCCGAGCCTTACACTACTCGACGTTTTAAATATACACTTTAAAATGCTTTCATTTTTAACGTGCATCCTTTCAGATGGAAGACTGTACTTTGTATTAAACCTGTTATAAGTATTTGAAAACATTTGGCATGTTAAAAGCGGATTTGTGGTATTTATAACTTGTGGCATTCTTGAACTAATGAAGTGCAAATAAAGATATCTATATTTATTACCAGATAAATGTCTTGTTTGATGTGTGATGGGATCCCGGGATTCCCAGGGGTCCTGACGAGGATTCCAGGAAAAGCAGAATAATTAGTTCTGTTTCAATCACTTCTCTGACATTTCATTTCATTCACTAGAAGATTACCCATTGAGACATGATATAAGAATGACTCTTCTCACCTGTAGTAGAGACAGAAAGCTCAGATGGGGGGTCACTGGGATAAATCCCTGATCAGATAGGGGGTGGTTTTGGGGATCTAGAGGAGGCTTGACATCAAAGTTTGGGAATCCTTGGCTTAAAAGACTTGTCAGAGGAACAGGTAAGTGTTTGTGCCTCTGGAACGATAACTGCATGTTTAAGTGCTCAATAGCCTATTATATGAGCGTGAGTAGTGTGTGTGCCATTAGGGCATGCGCACGAAGGCGTGTCTGACCTGGTCCCAGAGAAACTAGGGGTGTGCTTGGGTGTTTGTGAAGCAGGAGCGCATGCGCCCCGCAGAAAATCACGGGCGTCGAGGCTCACACCGCAGCGATTGCAGATGTCAGATAGGAGTGGGAAGGGGTACGAGGCGTGGGGCCCAGCAGATAGCCTGACAAAAACAGGGATGGAGACTCGATCCTGCAGGATAAGAAGGGGGCCGATGTGACTGCCACTGACTCTATTCGTTGCAACTTAAGCCTCACAAGGAGCGACTGCAGATGCAACCTGTCTCTCATCCCACCCGTCCCAGTAATCCCTTTTAGTGCAGCGTTTCTTCCAAGGAGGCTTCTGTCAGAGGGGACTACAATGACAACCTGGTGAATGCAAACAGGATGGAATAAAAACAATCAGGATAACGCAGGATGCGCATCCCCGACCCGAGGAGGAAGGCAGTGAAACCTGACTGTATTTCTGGTGTCGCATGTCAGAGATTTTCCGCGGTGCTGTGGATTGATCGTTTCCTCCATCACCCTCCTGCTGCCGGTGTCGGTGTATAATGGAGAGCTCCAATGGCTCTGGCAGCGACACCAAACCGCAGAACCACCAGTTGGAGAAGAAAAGACTAAACCGAGCACCTTCCCCGGCCAGACCTTTCCTGAAGGATGTGCACTCCCGCACCGCCAAACCACCTGCCATCGTACCAAAATCGCCCAAACTCAACAAGCAGCAGCACCAATCTCCCTCAGTGCCCTTAGCCCATCCAAACCGCAGCTCCAGGCGCAATATAACCGGAGCTAAAGACAAACCAGCCACGGTAAAAAGTAACACCAAGTCTACTGTCACTAAAAAGACCACAAAGGTGCCCCAGCATGCAGCAACCGAGCCCAAAGCCGCCAGCAAACCGGACAGCACCAGCAGTCCGATCCTCGCCAAAGGCAAGAGGGGGAAATTAGCCTCCGGGTCTCCCGGGCCTCTCAGCCATGGATCCCCGATCCGGGTTCCGACCGGAGCCTCCCTCGGCCGGGTCAGCCAGACAGACAGCAGCTCAGACTTATCAGACTGTCCATCCGAGCCGCTGTCGGACGAGCAGAGGCTGGCACCGGCTGCCAGCAGCGATGCTGAATCCGGTACCGGCTCCAGTGACCGGGATCAGCTGGGAGGAGATAATCCTCTGCGTGCAGAAGCGACCGGAGCTGCTGCCGCTGCGCTGCGCACACCGGAGGCTTCCTCCGGCAAGGGAAGCATGTCTCAGGCTCAGTCCGCTCCGGGGCCACACGGAGAGAAACACAAGCAGGAGAAACCCGCAGCAAGCGCACAATTCAAACTGCAAGGCACCAAGGATTTAATCGAGGAGGATCTGTTGCGGGAAATAGAAGATCTGCGCTCTGAAAACGACTACCTCAAGGTACATTTCTCTTTCAAAAAGTTGCACGGGATTTACGCATTGCAATGCTGGCAATTATTTCTTGGTTATGGTTATTTATTTGTGCCATATAGTTTTTATGATCATTTATCAGATTTTGGCTGCAGATAAGACAGTTATGGTAAGCATTAAAATTAGAAAGGCAGCACCAACACTTATATCACATTTCATCTATAGTAACACCTGCTGACACTCACAGAGGACAAAGCGTCCCGTTACCGGAAAGTCCCTGGTTCAATGCCCGCCTGTCGAAGTGTCCTTGAGCAAGACACCGACCTCCACCTGCTCTCTCATTCAGAGCGTCATCAAAACGTGTGAATTGTGATAATCTAACCCATTTCCCTCGACGCCTAGCTGTCACCGAAATGAAGTCTGTCTCGACAATCCATCCATCATGTCGTCTTTTTAACCTTCCAGGCTTCACCGTGGATTTGATCTTTATTGATGGGATCACGATGGCTTCACCCCCATGTGTCCTTCTACTTTTATGTCTCCACTGTCACGTTTTTTGACAAAATGCCGCCACATATCGTCGCCCTCTGACACAAATGAGACAGAATTACATCCTTTTCATGTAATGATGTGAACAGATTGTACCCAGGGAGGACACACTCACCAAGACTCATTTTATTCACCTTTTGCAAACGTGAAGTAGTTTTCTCACCTCTGTAAGGCAATATCAGCCCTTTCAATGAAAATTTAAAATGTAAACTGTATAAAATGTATTTATTTAGGAAGATCAAAGACGAGTCTTTACTAATCTAAAATGATTTTTGTTGTTTAAATGGGCAGTTTTTATATTTTGATTACCAACTGGAGATCATACTTTACTTACCTTATATTTTTTCTGTATCTAAGATTATTTGACATTTTCAGAGGACCTCCCCTCCCCCATTCTTTAAGTAGGCTATCTCACTAAGTTGGGGAGGGGAGGAAAAAAAAGATAATGCGGCAAACAATCTTACACTTTTTTTTATTTTTTTCCAGATAGGATAGGAAACAGAGTCATTTGCGTGTCACTTTGGGTATTTTCCTAACTTGATCACACATCTCACTCTCTGGCTTGGTGGAGAGACAAGAGAGTTAATCAGCTTTACTGGCTCTCGCTGTAATGGCTCTATCCCACAGGACTTGGTAGCAGTCAGATGTCCCATGTGTGGGGGGGGCTCAAAAACCCTCCTGCCTGGCTGTCAGTGTGCCAGCTGGGTCTCAGCATGAACTCTTCAACTCCCCCCCCGTATTCTCTGGGAACCCCAACTACTGCCACCTCTGCTACTGATGGAACTGTTTTCCACCTATATTTAACTCAGGGTTGGCATGTTTGCATCTCCTTTTTCTAGATTATTTTTCAGGTTTTTTGCTTTAATCCACATGCAGCAGAGGGCAACAGGAAAAAGGGAGCGGTTTGACAAGGACGACCCCTAGAAACCAGTTTTCACCTTCATTCTGCTGTCTAACCCACCTCAGCTCATCAGCAAAGACACTGTTAATTTTCTAATTAGCTACAGCGACTGCATGCTCTAAAGAATGCCACACTTCATAACAGCCATGAAGAAATGACTTACTCCTGGTGTTAACTCAGTCTCCATAAACAGCAATGATCTCCCCATTAGATTTACCTGTTCCCAGGATGCTTGTGTGCTTCTGGCTCTGATTTTAACCTGGCCATTGATTCGGCCGACCCTGAGGGAGGCCATCAGGCTCTCCCTCCAGGGCCTCCCTCTGTTAACAACGAGCTCTATGGCTCCTAAATGAGGATAGATTCAGTTGTCATTAATTGACACACTCTCCCCTTCCCCCTTTTCAACACATCCAATTGTCTTTTCATCAGGTGCCAGTCAAACCCTGAGAATATCCACCCCAAGGGAAATCTATTGAGACAATTGATCTTTCAGGGTGGGAGGCAAACAGATACCCCAGAGGTTACTGAACAAACTCCAAAGGCACTATGGATGAAACTCTCTCCCTTATCCACTGTTTTCAGGCTGGGTTGTTTTGTCTTGATTGGATATGGGAAGGATGAATGCATCCGATCCATCAGATAAGATGATTACAGCCGAGTAGTGATGTTACATCATAAGCACTTGGAGTAGCTTTACGGGAACTCATGTGTAACCATGTGGAAATATTTGCATCATTTGTGATGTAAAAATGCTTATTGCATTGTATCTCCTTTATAATAATTTACCATAAAACTCCCATGAAACTTGGAATTATGTTGTTTATAGAAGTGGGCCTTACACAATCCTTATTGAACATCAACATGCAGCCAAACATATGAAAAGATGAAAATGTACCTAAACTGCAATCTATAAAGATGATGATATAATAATATGCTGATATTGTTATTACCCTTATTTTACACAAAAGCTGTTTTATAAACCCAGATTAGTAACTGCATTAGTGGTGAAATTGATAAAAAGTTTATTCCCTGTGGCAAAAAAAAAAATACTTTGGTACAGAAGTGGATAGTATGTGTTTAGATAGTATTTATGAGTATAACTTTTGACAATGTTAAACCTATAATCCAGTCATGACTTTTGACCTTTAAAAACACACAAAAGTTTTTACTGCTGTTTGCCTTTGCAGGGCGTAATAATACTCTGATAGGATCAGCATAAACACCAGATTCAGTAGAATCTCATAGAAGTTTTTCTAATATTTTCATACTGACCTTTGAGGAGGGAGAGCAATTGTAAACAAGTCCAAAAATATTTACCTGTTTTGGAAAGCTGGTCTAAAATTTGGCCTAGAGAACCATTATACTGATTTATGTCAGTGGTGTAATAAAAATAAACACTTACTGATAGATATACTGGTTATCATCATTGTTATTGGTCTTTGTATTTATATTGTAATGTGAAAAATATCAG
>OMKZ01015853.1:34718-47411 GCA_900302535.1 Neoniphon sammara | reverse complement strand
GAGGCCCCGATCATCCTTAGCCAGCCACGCACAGGCAAAGCCGACTTCTATGAGCTCACCTGGAGGCCGCGCCATGACGGAGGGCCCCCTGTGCTGGAGTACATGATCAAGTACAGAAAGGTACGGTCAAGAGTTCACTGTACGGCTACTCATTCAGTAGTGTTTTTGTTATCAGCTATAACTTGAAGACTAGTGGTGTAACAATTCATTCAAGTGAATTGACCTGCTAAAATAAATACAAATAAGTCGCTCTGACTTTAGCCTGAAACATTCTGAAATGCTCTGAATCGATTCATGTAGGATTCTTAAAAACAGACACTGACTTTTGGCTAAAAGTGATGAGTCAAATTGTTGCCTTGAATCATGATTGACAAACTACAAATTGAATCATTCGAAAAAAGAAAAATTTCTCTTAAAGTGAATCGTGAATAGAATTCAATCACTGTTAAACCAAGGATTCACAGCCAAGTGTTACGTAAAATCCTTCCTTCAGCCAGCTCCTCCATGTGTGAATCTAAATTGTCTGACACTGTGGTTCATTCACACTTCATCACCCACACGGCCGCTCCTCGTGTTAGTAACCGAGCCCTCTGTCTTTGCTGTCCCTCTCTCCCAGGTCGGAGATCCTCTAGCAGAGTGGACGTCCAGCAGCATCTCAGGCTCTCTGCACAAGCTGACCCTGGCTAAGCTACAGCCGGACAGCCTGTACGAGGTGGAGATGGCTGCCAAGAACTGTGCAGGGTTGGGACAGCCTGCCATGATGACTTTCAGAACTGGTAAAGGTACAGCAGTCATAAAGCATATACGCACGCCACCAAGCCACAAGGGTACAGCTAATTCAGTAGTGACGGTGCCAGTCCGTTTTTATGCTTGGTAGAACTCCAGACCCTTTATCATTTTACAGCCTACCGAAAGCAGGAAATTCCCAAGTATGCAGCAGTCATTATGGCTAGCATTATGTCAGGATAAGAAAAATACAAAATAGACATAAATAGATATATAGATGAGTTGGTACAATTTATTTTTTTTTATTTATCCCTGCCTGTTTTTGTGTACATATCCTAGACCTTGGCACTTTATTAAATGATTTTAAACATTAAAGATTTTAACACTGGATATTCAGAATGCAGTCCTGCATTACAGCCACTGACCCAGCTGTTCACCTTATTTTCTTGACAACAGGCCGCAGGGGCCCAGGGCATGACCCCCCGAAAACTGCTGTCCCATCGCCCAGCCTCTCTCGTAAGACACACACACACATCCTGAACTGCAGTGTTCTCCTTTAACAAGCTTTTCTCTAATTAACTGAATGTATGCACTAACCATAAATCTAATTTCTCCTGTGATAACCATAACTAGATAATATAAGACTGATGCTGTTAACGCCTAACCCTTCTGCAGACTAACACGCACATCTCAATTTCTCCTTCATTTCTCTCCATGAAGGATGAGCTCTCAGTAAGTGTTAAAGCTGCTTTTTTATGGTGTGTGTTTTCTTTTCAGTGCCATACTTATGTGTTGAATGAATAAATCGTATGTATGTGTGTATGCGGGTCTACTGTCGTCCCCCTATCTGACACCGCTCCTCCTTCGCCACAGCTCCCGAGGCCCCCGACAAGCCCACCATCTCCACGGCAACGGAGACGTCTGCCTATGTGACCTGGATCCCGCGCGGCAATCGCGGCTTCCCCATCCAATCGTTTCGGGTGGAGTATAAGAAGGTGAAAAAGGCAGGAGAGGACTGGGTGACGGCCGTGGCGAACATCCCCCCATCGCGGCTCTCTGTGGAGATCACAGGCCTGGAGAAAGGTCGGCCTCCCTGTCGTCACTAGCCGCATACATCCTCATGTTTACATCAACAGCATTGTTATTGTTATTGTCAGGGAATGCTGGAGCGGGGTGGGGTGAAGTGGGCGGGGGTGTAGGATGTTGTACCATGTAATTACAATGATGATGTCCTGCATAATTACATTCCCATGACCCCTAAATTCATCAGCATAATTAGTGTTGTTGCAGTCATTTCAGTAATTACTGCAATCAATCAAAACCATAACCAGATCGCAATCAGCTTTTCATTTAGTCTCTGTAAAGAAAAACATTAAGGGAAGCGGAAAGAAAACATCATTAGTCAAAACAGAACATAAAGCCTTCTTCGATGTAGCATGTCGCCCCTAGAGACAGTTTTAGTAACGATTAACCGGGAATATCCCTGCACTGTAGGTACGTCCTATAAGTTTCGTGTTGTGGCGGTGAACGTGATTGGCTCCAGTCCTCCCAGCGCGCCATCTAAGGCCTACACGGTGGTGGGCGGCAGAACCAACGAGCGCCCTGTAGACGGACCCTACATCACCTACAATGAGGCCATCAACGAGACGACCATCATCCTTAAATGGACGGTGAGTGGAAGCAAAGAGTGGAAATGTGCTTGTGTCTGACAAAGGTTTGCTAGTTCACGATTATACTGGATGAAGATCAGGTGGTGCGATGTGCTCCCATGTTTTTCATCACGATTGTTAATTATTTTTTTCCCTCATCAGTACACTCCTGTCAACAACACACCCATCTACGGCTTCTACATCTACTACCGGCCGACAGACAGTGACAATGACAGTGATTATAAGAAGGACGTGGTGGAGGGAGACCGCTACTGGCACTCCATCACTGACCTGCAGCCTGAGACGGCCTACGACATCAAGATGCAGTGCTTCAACGAGGGCGGAGAGAGCGAGTTTGGAAACGTGGTGATCCTTGAAACTAAAGGTGTGTATCGTTGGGTATTTACCTGTAACGTAGACTCACACGTTAAGCTGTTGCCTCTTAGCATGGTGATATACAAGGCAGTTTTTCAGGCCATTGTGGATGGGTCACTTGTATCAAAAGGCAATAAAGTGAAGCAAATTTAGATGGACAGGGTGTTTGAATGTTTAATTGCCAATGGTGATTAGTCTGTTGCCAAAAAGTAAACCTTTATTTCTCTGTTGTGGTGTTCCTGTTAACTAATTTTTCCACTTTTACCCGTGTTACCCTCAGCCCGTCCAAACCACCAGCGGCCTGCTCCATCAGAATCACCAACCCAAGGTACTGGACCTTCAGGCGGAGCGGTGCCCCGGCCCAGCGACCTGCCCTACCTCATAGTCGGCGTCGTCCTGGGAGCCTTCGTCTTTATCATCGTCGCTTTCATCCCCTTCTGCCTCTGGAGAGCTTGGGCCAAGCAGAGTGAGTGGTGTTGATGATGGTACCACCTCTCGGCAACAATAAATCTGTTCCCTGTGCATCTCTATAATCGCGGTTCTCATCTTGTGCTCATTTCAGAACAAACGTCCGACCTGTGCTTCCCTGCTGTGGCTGCCCCTGTGTCGTCCTGCCAGTACACTATGGTTCCCCTGCAGGGCCTGGCGCTGGTTGGCCACTGCCCACTGGACCCCCACATGACCGCTCCACATGCAGTCTATCCTCCTAATGGAGAATACACTCCTAACGGCAAACCGCACCTCCCCACACACTGCCTGCCCGGACTGCACCAGGTAAACCAGAATCTAGTGTAGTTTAGTAACAAGATATCATTATTCTGACAGTTTATTTGTATGAACACTTTTGATTGTTCTCTATATGTAGCGTTGAAGATATTTTTTATGTAAAGGCATTTGTTTTTTGCAGGACGATGTGGATTGTGACATGGAGTGTGACACGTTGTTGCCACAGACGATGTCAAATGGACACCTGGCAGTCTATCACTACTCTACCAGGTACATTTACATGTGAATCCTCATCAACTTGCCTGTTGAAAGTGTACAGACATATACTGAGGTGATTATACTGGAGTGATACCATCAAATAATTCATAGATAGTCTAAAAAGGGGGGGGCAGAAAAATAACGCTTATGCCAGAAGAAATGGGGAGATCTTTGCAAATCACTGTCGCTGAATACTTATTTTTTAACTTCAGATATTCCTGACATTGAGGTTCATAGTGGAGGAAACAGGTTTTGTTGTGGATTATTGAGTGTATCTAAATCCTTTTGCGTTCCTGTCTTCCTTAGTGGTCCTGACCATCATGGACAGGATTGCTGCCATCATGATGATTCTGCTCTTCAGCTCCTTGACACCTCCCATAACCCAGTCAGTTCAAGGGAACTGGGAGGAGATATCAACTTTTACGGTGGGGACGTAGCAGAGGAGGATGGCATTACTCGAGGTATGTGTCCGTTCTACCAGTAAAAGCCATCTGTGCCTGAAAAAGTAATTGCAGTAATTGCATTTTTCCCTTTCACTGACCAAAGAGTCCATTTAACTGCCAGTTATGGAAATGTGCGTTTTGTACAAATGATGATAATGCAATGTATAATGCAGACATTGGGATGATACCAAGATCTCTGGAAGAACATCGTTTGAAAACCCAACAGATTGTTGCAGCTCACTAAGACCTGACTGAAGGCAAACAGCATTAACCTGAAACAAATTTTCTTGGTATTTCAAGGGTTGAAAATTACAGTCACCATCCCTGAATTACACGTGTGATCACACAAATTCAGTCTCAAGTTTGCTGACTGGTTTTCCTCTCCACGTTTCTTATTCATGCAGAGCCAGCCTCCTTTCCTCTTTTATCTCTGGAAGATGAGGGGATCTTCACCACGTCATCTTCAACCGCTACAACACCGCAATCCCAAGATACAACAATACAGGAGGTGAACATCCTCCCAAGTGAAGCGTCCCCAGAGGACGAAGGGACAGCGGACTCCACAGATGCATAAGAGACTGTCAAACAAACAGAAGAAAACAAGATAAAGTATTTATTTTTGTATCACAGATATTTATATATTTATGCTTTTGTACATAAAAGTGTTTTGTTATAGTGTATATAAGGTTATTTTCATAATGAAAAAAAGACTTTATTCATACATCCTCCTCACTACGTTATGGACAAAGGGAGTATCATGTTGTCATGCTGAACTCGTGTTATAATCTCAAGTGGTGTCTGCATTCATTTGGGAGGGAAATGAGACTGAGACATTATTCCCCATGTGAAGATCAGTCAGGGGACCGTAAATTTGGAGGGGGATTCCTCTCAATTCAGCACTTCAGATCCAGACCCTCCTCACTCCTCAAGTCATTCCTCGCAGACCTCCAACTTTAGTGCTTTGGACTTGGACTTTAAGTGTTTAGCTTTATGTTCGCCAGAAACAAAGGGACCATGTGAACCATTCTGATGCTGTAATTGTGTGTTGCTCCCTTCTCTGTTTATTTCTGTGTTGCTTTACCAAGGTTTCAAGGTACAACTGTCAGTCTACCATTTTGTATAGAAATAACACAAGTGTATTATGCATTGTTCATCATTAACAAACTATTAACAAATGTATGCAACATAAAACCATTCTGTGTCAGTAGTGTTCAAAAGAGATTATATATTGTATAGTTATTTATTTTTTTGATTTTTATGTTATTTTTAATCACTGAATGGGAGAGATTCTGGAAAATATCTTTTACTCAGTCATTAATAAGCTGAACGTTATACTAGACTGCAACCACTTCTGTGTTTACTGATTTGCTGGTCACCAAATGACTACCAAGTGAGGGATCCTTGACAGGTGCGTCAGTATTATTCTTCCCTCGCAGATTGGTGCATAAGTATTAGTCCTCGCAAGAGATGTCTGTGATCAAAATGAAGGAGATCTTGAATCTGTACTCCCTTTGTAAAGTGTAGCTGTTGTCGTGGTTACACATGCTGGAGCACTATTGCATGTAAATAAAAGCTTATGAAATCAACCGGGTTCTTCTGTGCATCCTTTCCATCTTGGGCAATTAAGCATGGCAGCTATATCATCCACAATGATTTTGTAGTTACTGTTCAAGATGTTTATCATTGTGCAGTAGATGGGAGTCAAATATCCCTTCAGCATTTCTTACAGTGAGAGAAAACAGGTTGCATGGAGTTTTTAACAGCGATACAGTAGAGGCAGAAATGTATTATTTTTTAGGACTTCAGGTTTCGGACACACCACTCATTTCTAATGTACATATTTTCACATGTTCCTCCTATTATGCCTTCTTTGTTGGGTCATAACACAGCTATCAGTATTGCAGATCGTTACAGATCTTCCCCTTGAATTCAAATGCCACCCAGTGGATAATAAATGTACTACCACACACACCTCCAGTTGACAGCAAATACAAAGGTCTCCTTATAAACTTTATTAATCAACTTTGTATTTACAAATACATACATATTCTAACCATTATCATATGAAACATTAGTATTTACAAAATAGTTCTTGAAAAAACAGATTCTGTACAGCACAACCTGATATAAGTTAGTAAATTACATTTTGTGGGTACTGTGCAGAAGTTTTTTTTAATGTTCCTCTCTTTGAGGTTACAGTAAATTCAAATTCTAAACCTAAGCATGATTTTGTTTTACTATCAGATAGTCTGACCAACATATTAAACAAAAGGCTTTCAAGGACTGCCTTCTCCTGTCTCCTAAATCAAAAGATTTAAGAAATATTACAAATTAAAATTAAGACATCAAATGTCAAAGGAAAAAAAATAAAAATTGTTTGTGTGTATGTGTAAACCATGAAAAATACAACCAGATCAAAATGACAATGTGTGTCAATCTTCAATCATGATTTCAACTTCTGGGTTTCAGAAACCACAAATCAGGTGCTTCTCTACCATTAACTGAACTTGAAACGAACAACAAAGTCTTGAACAAATTAAACTTGAATCACTCCAGAACATGGCATTCAAAATGCAGCAGGGCCTTTTTTCAGACAGCAGAGCTGCCATCATGGCCAAGGATGTGGCTGATGTTGTGAGCAGGCCGATTGGGCTGCTTGCCAGAGTCGGCAGAAGAGGTGTTTGAGAGAGACAGCAGGGGAGACATGGGCATGGCTGAGCCATCGGTAGGCATGGCTGTGGCAATCTCTGGGAACAGAGAGGTGAGGCTAAAGTTAGACAAGTGTGGGGTGATGCCAGATGAGTTGGCAATAGGCATAGGGGGCATATCTGGGAGCAAAGGGAAGCCAGTCTGACCAAAACCCACAGGGCGAGGCGGGGAAAGGATGGAGCCGAAGCGATTGTTGAGTGGGGCGGCACTGCCCTTGTCAGCACTGGGGCTGGTGAACATCTGGTTGGAAAAGTACTGGAGAGGGATGTCACTGGGAAGGCTGGGGTGGGCAGCTGGAGAATAAGAAGGATAGAAGGAGGGTAAGGTGTTCTGGGGTTCCACAGGCAGAAGGGCAGGGGTACGAGAAGCGCTGGGCTGGCTGACTGGAGGGATGAATGTGGAGTTAGCATTGATGGGTGGTGGAGGGTTCATCCCTCCCTCAGCAATGAAGGGGAAACTGAAGTTCTGGGCAAGGTGTTGGTCAGGCACCAGGTTGTTGTCACTGGTAACCTGAGCACTGTCTGTCATAAAGCGAACAATACTGCGACGAGCCTCTCCTCCAGACTGTGGTCTGCTGAGCAGCACCCCCCCTCCAGAGGGCAGAGGCAGGTGTCCCTCAGGCTCAAAGGGGTTGCTTGGTCTCAGGGTACCTGATCGGGGTCGATCACCAGGTCTCAGCTTGGAGGGCTGGTTCTCCTGGGCAATGTGGCGAGAGCGCTGGCTGACAGCAGTGGGTGGTCTGGAGGGCGCAGAGGAACGGCCTGGCTCAGAGCTGCTGTGTGGGGTTGGAGGATGGGGGAGACCTGCTCGGACACCTGGGCCTGCATGCATGTTACCACTGACCTGAGGAATATGGCCTTTGTTGCCCTCCCCAAGCCGCATGGCTGGAGGTTTCTGTGTCTGGGGCACGCTGGGGCTGGACGCTTTGGCCTGCATGTCTCCTGAGGAGCTTCCAGGCACACAGCTGTACTCCATACTAACTGGAGGACAGCACTGGACTGTTCGCTGGTGGTTGCTCTGCTCAGGCAGGTGGGGGGAGAGGAGGCTCTGCATGAAACTCTGGTGACAGCCATCTTGTTCTCTGGGAAGCCCTGATCCTATCTGCACTCCCTGAGATCCAGGGTGAGGAGCTCCACTATAGCCGCCACGTGTCCTACCATCTCCTGGAGGGCCTACCCCCATCCTGAACCCCACCTGCTGCTGACCCTGAGGCCCTCTCTGGGAGGGAGGCACCGACTTGGGGGCCATCTCTCCCCCACGAGACACCTGAGCCTCAAAGCCACTGAGCTGATGCCCTCCTCCTCCCATAGTCTTGAAAGGGGGGCATTCTGAAACCCGCTGAACGTCAGCAGACCCCGGATGGTCTTGGGGCAGGCGGTTCTGGGGGTTGTGTCCAATGTTGGCTTTCCCTCTGGACGTGTCCAGGTAACCCCGCAGGTCTGTCTGCTCCTGTGTGGCACCACGGCCAGGCTGAAGATGAATCCCCATACGCTGCTGCTGTTCACCACTAGTGGAGCTTTTACCAATCAGTGCCTCAGCAGAGTAGTTGGAAACACGGTGGCGTTCCTGGCGTGACGGAGCACAAGCCAGGTCAGAGGGCCGAGACACAGGGTTGCTGGGCTGAGAGATGAGCTGCTGCTCCAGGGTCCTCGAGTTCATCAACCGCTGCATGGCATTATGGTCCTGACCAGGCTGAGAAAAGACAGAAGAGATCTTAAGAATTTTATCTCTACTATATAAAGTTAAAACCCCTATCTTTTGCTGAGTAAATCAACAAAATTGTAATATAGTCTTGTTTGGAATTTCCTGATAGCAATGTCACAATCAAAACAATGGCAGTAGTCAAGCACTTTTTGCACCAGATATAATTCAAGCCCTATGAGCTCATATTCTCAGCTACAGTATATTCTACCAACCTTGAGGTGCTCTTGTGGGGCCAGGTGGCTGCCGTGGTGCCCTCTAGGTCCTGCTGCTTGGGCCTCGCAGCTTTTGTCTTGGTGTCGAAAGTGCTGCTGCTGCTGCTGCTGCTGCTGTTGTTGTTGTTGCTGGATCTGCTGCTGTAGATGCTGCTGGTGTCTGGAGTGTGAGCTCTGCTGCTGCTGTAACTGCTGCTGCTGCTGTTGATGTTGATGTTGTGTCTGTGACTGCTGTTGAAGCTGTGTCTGCTGTTGGTGCTGTTGCGGATGAGACTGTTGGTGTTGGGTCTGCTGTTGATGCTGCTGCGACTGTTGGTGGGACTGCTGTTGCTGTTGTTGCGGGTGCTGTTGGGACTGCTGCTGTGTGTGCTGTTGATGCTGTGTCTGTTGCTGTTGGTGTGGGTGCTGCTGCTGTTGCTGAACTCCAGACTTTTCCAAGTGATGCTGTTTCTGTTGCAGGCCAGCAGGCGAACCAGTTTGACTGCCTCTTACCAACCCCCTCTTCTTCTGGACATGCTGCTGGTCCTGCTGCTGTTGTTGCAGTGCCCTCTGATGGAGGGAGTGGAGCTGTGCAGGGTCAGGCTGTGTCAAGTGGTGTTGCAGTTGGTATAGATGATGTCTCTGCTGCTCTTGTTGCTGCTGTTGTTTCATGTAAGGGTTCCCACCAAGGTGCTGGCCAGGCTGAGATATAGCATGCTGCGGGTGACCCTGAGGCAGATGAAGCACCCCTGGCTGGTTCTGTTCAGGGGGTCCCTGAGGAGGGCAATGACCATCAGTGGGCCGTAAAACTGTGCTCATGAAGGAGTTTGTGGAGAAGAGCGGGCCTTCAGGGTTGATCCTTGTCATGATGGCTGAGGAGCTAGGGGGCAGTTGGCCCACCATCATTTGGCTGTGATCTGGTGCTTTTACCTCCATACGTCCCACAGATGTGGCCGATGGAGGGCAAGGCTTGGGCCGTTTACCAGAGGGCAGCATTACCTCCTCCTGTGCCTGGCGCTTGGAGACATTCTTCACATGCCGCTCGCCCACAACTCCAGCCTGAGCCCTCATCAGGGCACTTTTTAGGGGAGTATACTCGTTCAGCTGGGCTGAACCTGAGCAGGGTGGGAGAGTATTGTTTGAAGGCTGGGCTATATGGGCTGAGGTCCCCACAGGTGATGGGACTGAGCCCTGTTGTCCAGACAGGCTTGGGGACCCAGGATAGGGCTGCTGGCTGGAACTGGGCCTTATCAGGTTGTTGACACTAAGGCTAGCCACAGTGCCACTCTGGGGCTGACTCTGAGACTGAACTTGGGGGTGAGACTGAGACTGGGAGTATGAGATATTCTGTGGATGCCTGTTTCCTGTGGGCCCACTGACAGACCCCTCCCCACCCTGTCCTCTGACAGATACTTGGGTGGGGGTTTTAACCACTGTTGTATCCATGGGCTTGCCTGCCTTTGCCTGCTGTCCAGCTGAGCCTCTTTCTTTGTTGGTAGAGGCTGGTGGGGTCTTGGGAGGCTCCCAAGTGGCTGTGGTGGGGTTTGAAGTAGTGGTCTCCCCAGGGCAGCCTCCACTCCTCCTCCCTGGGCTGTCCTGTTCTAGCATGGCCAAGGCCAGCATCTCCGCCTGCTCAGAAGTGAATGAAAATGTTCCAAAGGAGCCAGACGAAGCACTGATACTGTGGCCCTGAGGAAGCATGGAGGCCACAGAGAACCCTCTTCCTGCCCCAGCACCCGCAGACATTGGTGAATCCGTCTGTCTGGTAGAAGACATAGGATGCTCCATATTTTCATGATCTAGGTTAGTGTATACCTGCTGAGGTAGTGCAAAGTCCTTTCTAGAGTGAGTCTCAGCAGTAGCGGCAGCCACCAAGCCATCTTTCTCTGTTGCTGCTCTGGGGTGTCCCCCTTTCTGAGCCTCCCTATCCCCCACAGGACCCTGGGGTGGTTTGACTGCAGCAGGATGGGAGGAGGAGGGGTTGGGCATCCTCGGGTCAAGCTGCTGTGTGAAGGCTTTACTGACAGGGACCTTTTTCCTGAACTCTGAACTTACAGGGGCTGTGGAAAATGTTGGGGCAGCAGATGAAAGTGCACTGGTTGACACAGAGGGGCAGGTGGTGGGCTGTGACTCAGGCTTCGTGCAAGGCTGAGAACCTTGAGCATTAGATGTCTGGGGTTGACACACTGAAGCTGGATGGGTAGCCTGGGCTGAAATCACGGGTGCGCTCTCGGTGATACTGCTGGTGCAGACTGGGGGGGGGCTTGCAACAGTAGGCACACTTGGGGAGGTGTACTGACTCTCTGCAGCACCTACACTACTGACCACAGATCTGCTCTGTCTAGAACTGGCAGTGGTGGCAGAAGATCTAGTTTGTGCTGTGCTAGCTACTGTAGTGGTGACTGGCAGTTTCCCCTGTGGAACTGCAGGTTTGGTTACAGTGGAACTGTTGCCAGTCACTAAGGCTGGTTTACTCTCAATGGCCACAGCTGCACTGACAGATGGCTTGACTGTCGTCACTTCAGTTACCATACCACGGGTGCTAGCATGGCTGAAAATAATTTCGCTCTGTGTTGTGCTAGCGCAAGCAGTAGATTTGCTCTGAGAGACAATGGCTGTGCTACTGACAGAGGTTGTGGTCTGTGAGAGGGATTTACTGGACACACTTGGCTCACTAGATGAGCTGCACATGGTTATCAGTGGACTCTGTGTAAAAGTGATACTATTTCCTATAGTTTTGCTCTGTGTGGAGACCTCACTACAATGTGTACTTGTAACAGCTGTGATACTAACTGTGGGAGTGTCAGTGACGGTTCCACCTGAAGATGGGATAACATTAGATACTGTCACTTGAGTTGTCTGAATTTCTGCTGCAGCAGCCACTGGCTTGGCTGCAATGGTGACAGCCGTCCGTGCCTCTTTGAGCTCTTTCTTCTTAGCTGGCTTGGTCTTTTTGGCTGTTGCTCTTTTAGAATTCAAAGTTGTGCGAGGCCTCCTCCCTGTGGCCTTAGGGACATTAACAACTGGTCCTGCTTTGACTGGGTTTACACAAGGGACCTGTAGCTGCCGGACAGGAAGGGTGAGTGTGGCTGCGGAGACAGTGACAGGAGTAGGAGGCTGCTGCTGCTGCTGCACTGCTGAAGATGGAGCAGCAGGAAGCTGAACATTGTTCTGGCTAGAAATGGTGAGTGGAAGGCCCTGAGTGATGCTCTGGTTGAGGCTGCTAAGGGCCCCTAGACTGTTGAGGGCCACATTGGTTGTTGGTTCCTCAGTGGTGGTGGGCTGGACCAGCTGGAGTGTACTCTGGGCACCCTGGGAGCCAGCTTTATCTGATGTTTTCATGGGTTGTAGGGCAAACACCTGGCCATTCACAGTGATAGTCTGTGGGGTTGGGGGAACAGGCTGGTTTGAGGAAGCCTGGGTGACCTGCTGGGGCTGGTTTATTTGGGGCTGAACAGGACGTGGCAGAATGTGCACCAACTGCTTTCCTCCAACAGTCTGTAAGCAAGTGGTCGAGGTTGTGCAGCTGGTTGTGGCAATTTGAGTGGACACAGCAGGCACTGCAGTGGGCACAGCAGCAGGCACCATGCCAACCTGAGGATTTTGAGGGGCAGGTGCAGTTTGATTGGGCGCTTGGATGATTACAATATGCTGGCAAGGCGTCTGATTGGTTAGGTCCTCCCTTACCACTGATTGGGCAGGGCAGGCATTGGCCTGCTGCAGGATGACCACACTTGGATTGTTAGTGTTTTGTGGAGCTGTTACCCCAGAAGCTGTTGCCCCAGTTGGATTGACCTGCAGTACCTGCATGGTTTGGAGCAGGGGCAGCACAGTGGCCTGCGGCTGGGGTACGAGGGCCGGCTGTGGGAGGCGCTGGGCCTGAGGGATGATGGCAGTTGGAGGATGGGGAAC
>OMKZ01015853.1:9770-34330 GCA_900302535.1 Neoniphon sammara | reverse complement strand
CAGACAGGCTGTACTGTGTTCCCTGCCAACTGCAGTGTTGTCCAGGTGGTTTGTGTGCTGCCTGCTGCCCCAGCCCTTAGAAGGGCTGCATTGTTGGGGACAGTAGTGTAGCTCACAGTCCTGATGGCACTGTCCTGTGTAACCAAAGAGTGAACTTCTGAAACTACTGGTCTGGATGTGGTTACAGTCTGGGGAAGGGTGGTAAGGCTGGGGACAGGCTGAGCAAGGCTTTGAGTGCAGAGCTGTGAGGCTGGACTGGCTGCTATAGTCAGGCTTTGCACTGGGGTGGCAGGCGGAGGTTGCTGGAGGAGGGTGGTGGTGACAGCGGGGATCTGGAGCGTGATGTAGGACACAGAAGGTGGCAGAGTAGGGGCTGCAGCTGGAGTTTCAACCACACACTGCTCTACCACTCTCAGGCCTGGCGTAGATTGGGAAGGGGTAATGGCTGCCCCAGGAAGAAGCGAAGGGGAAGAAGAAGAGGTATTCACCTGCAGCAGGGCTCCATTCACCCTCACCCTGGCAGTGCCCTCAGGAGATGGTTGGACAATTAATGTTTCGGAAGGCTGTTTCCCCGGGCTAGTCTCCTTTCCTGCAGGGCACATCACATTCCCATTAGAGTAGACAATAATCCCCTTTGGGAGTTGGTGGGTGGGTGTCACCTTGGCCACCTTAGCACAGCGCTGTTTGCCCTTCCAGTGGATGGTGGGATCTTCCAGGAAGTTGATGTCATGAGCTTTGAGGAGCTCAATATAGTGAGCACTCTCCTTACGCAGCTCCTCAAGTTGACGCCGCAGTCGACGAATCTCCTCCGCTGCACAGAGACAGATGCAGTGACATCAGTAAAGAGCACAATTAGTAATGTAACAACAGAACACTTCAAGCATGTGCTACTACACGGACAACATGTAAGACAATTTCCACATGCAGGGTGAGATGACAAAAAACTCTATTAATTGTTTAACCTCACCTTGCACTTTATCTCCTCCTTCCAGAAGCATTGTATCATTTTGTTTCTTCAGGTCAGTGATGTAGCGAAAAGCCTGGTCCAAGATCATGTTCTTACTCTACAGACATGGGGATAAAAGTTGATATGAAACATTGCCACATGATGCTCAAATTACTTAAAATGTATATAGAATAATCTGACCATAACCACAGAATGAGAGGAAAGGGCAGTAAGAGAGCTTGTTTCTTACCTGTTTCAGTGCCTGGGAACACGGCAGTAGATTACCAATGCGGTTAATCCCAGCATTGATCTTCTCTTTTCTGTGTCTCTCAACTAAATAAATGCAGTAATAAAACTTTAAGCCTAGTTAAAATTAAACCCAACAGTTAAACTGATCTTCACCAAACAGCAAGATGTGCACAGGAGAAATATAAAAAGAGACATACCTGCATTATGAGATTCTTTGTTTTTCTTCTTCCTGAAAAAAGAAGTTATTATTATTGACATGCTTCTCAACTTTTACTGCGTAGGTATATATTTAAGTGTTTGTATTAATATCTTTACACAAACAAATAACCAGTGGGTAGATATAAATTTCATAAATCCTTACTTAGGTTTACGACCGGGAGTCTGAGTTTCGGTCATCTCTGGCATCCTGTCTTAACAGTTGCCTTTATGATCGATACCAGTCACTACATTTACCAGCTGGTCCTCAAATCCCCTCCCTGCCCATCCTGCAATCAAAACATTACCATAAGCATCAAGACAGAACATGATTTCTAACTCTACATGATGACACCAGACAACAGTGCAAGGCAAAAGAAATACATTTACATTCAGTGTGCTGCAATTTAGTCACTCGGCTGTCCTTAATACAGCAGCAGAAAACTACAGGGGGGTCAGGAAATACTAACCTTGCCAGGCTACGTTGAGCCTTTACTAGCTGCTAACAAACTGATGCAGATTAACCTAGCTAACACAGCTAACCTAAACTCAGTAACCTGCTACGACATTTTACACAATTATAACAGCATGATTACAAAATCGTACACAGTTATGGGCTATGACTTAAGCTGAGATAAATGTCCACTGTGAATGATAATACACTTACCCCGTCACTTAACTAGCATAAAACAAGCAAATTGGACAGCTAGCTAGCTGTCTTTTAGCTAACTCGCTAATAGCTAGCTTAGCTTACCGTTACCGACATGATTACCAAAACAAAGCAATGGCTGATCCTTTCGCGTTTCGAGTGCTAATAAGCTAGCAAAGGGTGCAAGTTTCCACTGACCTGTAGCCTCAACATGTTCGAGACCTTGTCCCTGCGAGAACTTTGAGTTTGGGAGCTAGCTGGCAAGCTTTCAACTCAACTCATCTCAAAACAATCTAGTTACAATCTAAACCAGAGCAGAAAGGGGGCTGCTCTGATGGTGACAACCAATAGCATTTCAGATGTCGGACGTATGAGCCAATCAACATGTGTTGAGCACATTTAGGAATGAATTTCACTGTATGCACCTACTGATATGCACATCTTTTTCTGCAAAATTTGTATGTCATTGTAATTGTATTTTTAGTGTCACCAATCCCTACAACACCTCAGCATGGACACAGAATTAGAATAAGACAAAAAATACCAAATTAATGCAAATAGTAATTCCTTTATTTAGAGGTTAAAAAGTCTTACAATATAGAGCTCCAGAAAAGATAAAATTCTTCAAAGAAAGGAAAAACATGCTTATACTACAGTGGAGAGGACACAACTCTCCTAGCATGCAGAAGGTCAGAGCTTCCCCTGGGTAGCATACTGTTTGAGAGACCATGCTAAACAAACAATCTTCAACAATCTTCAAATTCTAGTAGAGGTCTATGTAATGACAGAAGCTGACTGAGGCAGGAAGTTTGATGAGACTGGATTTCTACTAGGCGGGCACATAAGGTGCCAAATTAAACAAGACACATCTATGTGTTTAGAGACAGACACACCCTTTGAAGAAATTATAATAATGCAAATTCCATCCCATACCATCACTAAATCATTGAAAAGAATGCCCAAATCTGAATCCATCATGCCAACCTGTATGTTACTCAGTTACTTCACTTGGCATTGTGGTGTGCCCTTCTCAAAAACACATCATTCTATACAATGTTATTTTGTTGAGTTCCCTCATTCCTACTCATCTCATATAGTGATGTCTTAACATTTTCTGCCTTCGTACCAAACCCAGGAGAATCTCTGAACCATTTGCCATCTCAATGTAAAAAAACAGAAACAGTTGAAGGGGAATTAAATTAACAGGCTGGAAAACAAAATTGTTCAGAATTTATGCGCAGTGACCACCTCAAAACTGTTCAACCTTCCTTAAGCCCATACCGCGGGGGCACATTTCTGCTTTTCCCCCTGGACACGACAGACCAACAGACTGGTCAAACTCTTCCCATAGGTCCCAGGCTTCAGGTGGTCAGGAAATGGAGCTGTGAGCATTCCACGTCACTATGACAACTCGAAGCATCACTCCAAGGTTACCAGCTGGGACTGTGTGTGTCAATGATGGTCGTGCAAAGACTTTCCCGTTTCAAATCAACTGTTTTCCTTTGCTAAAACAGTAAAGATATGTCCCCATTAGCTTTATAACCGCATAAAAACAACTCAAACACAAACAGTATGATTTGCAAACACCACCCCCCTCCCCCTCCACCGAGTCTAAAACTGTCTGAAGTTGGCAGCTTTGTCAAATAGGAGCACTTTTGGAATCTGAGCTTTGTGTCATTGTCAATTATCTAAATGAGGAAAGGGGGCGATATAAGATGCAAAATTAAGGGGACCCCTTTGCAAAATAAATGCAGCCATTTTTGTACTTTAAATTTGTTTTCTCTTTTTAACGTCCTTTGAAGAAAGTGTTGAATGTGTCGACCCTGGGGCATTTGTCACAGTTCTGTTTCTGTGGAGGCGGGCACAGCTGTGCTCTTTCCAAACGCTGTGCCCCTACTCTGCCTTCTGAAGCTCTCCGGTGGGGGGTGCACATGGGCTGCGCAGGCTCTTCTGCAGCACGTGGGCATCCGCAGGCTCTATCCTCTTGTAGTAATTCTTTTTTGTTTCAATGATCTCAAAGCCAAACTTCTGGTAAAAGTCAATAGCTGACTCATTGCTGATTTGCACGTGACTGTGGGGAGGAGAAAAAAAGAATTCTAGTAAGTGACAGCACAGAGGGAGGAGGTAAAAAAAATCCCTGTTAACTCTGGATATCCCTAATTGAACTGACTCACAGGTTTACACAAATCAGCCATTTCTCCTTCACATATAAGCTACCATTACAGGATCAGACACTCACAGGTAAATGTTGTCAAAAGTGCCATCCTTCTCACAGATGTTTAGCACATGATTCAGCATCTTTGTACCTAGAGTGAGACAGAAGCAAGATTTTGAATACAAGGATAACATGAAGCGCACTCCAGTGTGTGTGTTTAGTCTTCTAGAGGTGCATACCGATTCCTAGTCTGCGGTAGGGTGCTAGACAGCCGAGTGTCATGATGTACAGTCTCTTCTGGTTCTGGGAGTGGTCCACTCTGCAGCACACAGCCCCGACTGCGATGTCATTGAAGTACGCTACAAGACAAGAAAGAGCTAAAGCTGAAAAATCACCAATTGACAGGAAATCCACAATTTTATTTTGTCCTTATGTTCTTAAAACCTAAGAACTAATGACTACTAGATTGTGGGGTGCAGTGACATGAAAGGCTTGCTTTACATTCTAGTAACATCATGTATGTGATTAGGCATAGGGGTGATTTTAACATTTAACAAAATGTATTTTTACCTGGACACTGTTGAGTGGTTAGGCCCCAACATTTGGAAGTATGGGGTCCCACTAGCATAGGACTGAATCCTGCCTTTGCTTTCTACTCTGCCCCTCTTTCTAATTTGCTAATTTCTAATTTCAAGTAAACTGCTAAATGCTTATTTTTAAAAATAGATATTTGATGTGATCTGGGTTTATGAACAGGCAGTTACATGATGAGTGATGTCTCACCTAGCTTGGCAAGCTCTCCCACTTCCAGTACATCTTTGTAGAACTTGTCGTTGTAGCTGACAGGGAAGATGACTTGGTTCAGGCGTTTCAGCTGCTTAATGTTGTGGGGCGTAACATCCCCCAGCTCGATCCGGCTACTGGAACAAGAGCAAATCGGTCAAACAGCTGGCAACTGATATACTGAAAAATACAGTAAGAATAATTCGACTAAAAATGCGAAATCAAAAAGCACAACAGGAGACCACAGTCCTGCTGAAAGCTCTGATCCCTAGGATTAGACTGATGAGAACTCAGGATGTTTTTTTTTTATGATTAAGTTCTCCTAAGATGGGCTATTTTTTCCCCAAACCTACCACCTGGATTCAGCTGGACCAGCTACAGCTAGTCCAGATGCACAGACAGCTGTGCCCTTGCCTTACAAATGCCAACTCAGTGTGATGCTACATTGCATTTACCAGTGCCAGGCACAATCCACCTACAAAAGAAATATCTGTGATTAAGAATATGCATCTGCTAAAATCGGAAGCTGTACCTTTCATTTTTATTGATTTTATGTCATTCTGTGTATTGGAGGTTTGCTTCCTGATAGGGAACACTAACGCAACTCTCTTAGCCTGGTTGAGCAGGTCACGGTGGTATTTATAGGGAGACTCCACAAGCAAACGGACACAACAGCTGTTGGTCACGTGTGTTGTTCATCAGGATATACCAGCAGTGACAGCAACAAGACTTGCCAACATCAGTGAACAGTTCAACCACAGACACCTGTGTCATCTAATATTATTTTTAAAATTGAAGTTATAGTTAAAGTTATCGCCGTCATGTTATCTTAACGTAAAGGTCTAAACCACAATTGCTACTAGAAATTATGAGAATGACAGCTACAGAGTGTTACTTTGATATCTCAGATTACATTGAGCATGCTGACAGCACTCTGGAGTTCATGTGGGAAATAGCGACAAATGAGACCTGACCAACGGTAGATGGTTGGAAAACTGCTGACTTGGCTAGCGATTACCTAAACAGCTAACTAGCTTTGACTGGGGCTTAGTTAAGCTGTTGTCCACTTAGAGACTAACACACATTCGCTGGGGTCCCTAGTTCTAGCTATTTAGCTGTGCTAAAGTAGGTTAACTGGCTTGGCTAACTGGTCAGCTCTTCAGCTCAACAGTGATGGCTAGTTAGCTTAGCTTGTTCGCCAACTAACGTTAAACAGCGAACAGTTTTAGTTACTACAGAGCCCGACTCAAAACGGTTTCTGTCACAGTGCTGTCGTTAGCAGTTTTGTCAAACATGTACAACAGAATGAAAATAGCTTAGCTAGCTAGCTAGCCTTGCCGTCTCCTCCCCGCCTCCCACTGTTGAAAAAAAGAGACATGAAAAACTTTACTCGTGCTAGCTACTCAATCATGTCTCTAAATGCTCATACTCACCCTTTCATTGTAAACCACTGTTATTCCTTAGTTTCGATTATATTGAAGTTTGGAGTTGTTTTTGGCCAAAAAGGGGGAATTTTGAAAGAGTTAGGGTCGGGGTTACCTCCCGTTTTACCCTCCACATGTAGCTAGTTACGACGGTTGCAGTTAGCTTAGCCGCCGCACTCCTTCCACGACTGTGTGGACTGCTGTCAACCCTGACCTCCGCATGCGCACCCGCACTGCTGCATGCATTTTGCACATTTTGCCATTACCTTAGCTGAGGGACACATTTCTATTTCTGGGAAAAAATAAAACCAGTAATATTAAAATAAAAATGATAACAAGTAAAAAATAATAAATAAATAAATTAATTAATTAAAATCACAAAAGACACGTGTGTGTGTGTGTGTGTGTGTGTGTGTGTGTGTGTGTGTGTTCTGGATACAATATTCATAGGAGAACGAAAATACAAATACTGTCACTTCACTGACACATATAAAACCGTACATACATAAACCATTTTCACTGGACGGATCAATAAATGTTAAATCATATTTCTTTTCATCCGTCAAGAAAGATACTTATAAACACAGCGTCTTAGATCTGTATCCCTGTTCATATAATAGCGTACTTAGTGTAATACTTCTGTGGCTATGGAGTAAATCATTGGGCAAAACAATTCGTGACACGGCCTCCATTTTGGCTCAAACGTCAGTACAAAGATATTCACCATGAGGTGAGCTCGGCAATCATACTGGATTTCCAGGGCCCTTGGCAGCAGTAGATCAGAAGGTCTCCAGGAGGTCCGTAGCACAAATAAGGAATAATTTAATTTCTCAATTATCTCACTGGGAGAGACCTCATTCCTCCTCCTGCCCAACCACAGTATCTTTGCATAAGGCATACCTAAAAACAAAATTATTCACAGATATATTAGGACAAATATTTTAGAATAGGGTCATTGTTGGCCGCGGTGTATTATTACTATGTGAGGATCCTTGACAGGAAACAGTTTCAAAACCACTGTGTTGGACAACAACATTTAAATTTGTCTTGTCTGTGCTTATTAATCTGGGTGGTTTACTGTTAGGAAAAAAGAAGAGGGAAAGCTAACGTTGTTGAAGACGACTGTTGATGTAGAGCGGAGACTCAACGAGCTCATGTAAAATCTTTGCAGTAACTACGCACAGATCCAAAATGGACGCCGTTGCGGGAGCACAGCAGTAAAAACGAGCAGCGAGTGAATGAAGTCAGCTGATCACCGTCTGCTGTCACGCATCGCAGCACCTCTCTTTTCTCTCGAAGCAAGACACTTAACCGCCGATTCACACTCAGAAGGTAACGTTTATATTTTTTGTCTAAGTGTGCTGTTAATACCAGATTTCACTGTCTTTAGTATGTGCAGATTATGAAATAATTCCCCCTATTGCGCCAAAATGGCAGAGCCAGCGATTTTCTGCCAGGCCAAGACCAATCTTGCTTGGCATTATCGTTTTTTCAATGCCGAATAATCTTTGTGGATAGCTAACGTTAGCGTTATTCTTACAAATTAAAGTAAACCTGTGTGAAAATTGTATGTCCAGACGCATGATGGATTTATCTCACTGACAAAATTTCAGCCTGTGCTTGCTGTGTCATTATGCAATAACGATGCAATTTCGAGTAAGCGTAAATGTCAAAACATATTCAGTTGAATGTCATGTATAGATATTTTAATTTTTGAGATCCGTGTTTATCTCATACCTACTAACCACATCATTACCTTGTCATCCATCTGTCTATATGGATTTATTGTATTTGGTTTGGAGTATCATGTGACAAGATATCTGCATTCAAAGTGTGTGCAATTATCATCCCCGTGTTAAGATGTTGCTGTGCATGGCTATGTCTCACATACACGTCACATTTTTTTTTTTTTTGTCAAGAACAACGTTTTAACATGGAATCCAGACGTAAATACGTGTATCTCAGGGGCGCTAATTTAAATCTCCTCATCCATGCGGGTAGAAAACATACGGGCAACGTTATTCACTGTCAGCAGCGAATATTTGTCTTAGAGTATACAGCATTTATTTAAGTGAAGCGGACTATGGATTGTTTTAGTGTGAATGTGAGAAATGCTGTTAGGTTGCCTGTACTTTCACTTTGAATTTCACATTTAGAGTCAGGATGAGTCCATATTCACATTTCTCTGGCTTGGTTGCAGTATTCAGCCAACATAACAGCTTATCAGCTTATAAGTCAGAGTTAGGATAAAGACTGGGAAGAATGACCTTGTGTGTCACCCAGAACATTAATTTCTGTTCTTTGACTGAAAATTTCCAGTGTTTCTACACACAGTCATATTTCACACTTCCCAGTTTTGCTCCACTCTAGTTTTCCACTTCCTTAAACAGCCCCACAGAGTGTGGCCTACCAGTCATGTGCCACATCATATGATGCAGTGTCATGTACATTGTTCACTAGCACACTTGCCTGTAGTTTATTTAAATGGAAATTATTATGCTAAATGGTTAATTAGTGTGGGTGCAATATTGATATACTGTATGGATTTGGTTACAACAACCTATAGGGAAGGCTCTAACAAGTGCTGCAGTCCTGTTGTAATAAATTTGTTGCGAGGTTTATACAAATGTTTTGCTTTTGCTGGTCAGCATTAATCAAGCAGGTACCCTGTGGTATGTGATCTGAAATAAACTCATCAAGGGAACAATAAGCCTAATCAGTGTTTTTCTGTCTTATCTTCCCACTGTATTCTTCTCTCTGAATGCTCTTTTACAAAGCTACATGAACGCTTCAGTTGTTCTTGAGTGGGGAAGGGCAGAGCAGTTTATTAGACCCACCCCAAACATGGGGAAGTTGTTGGGCTATTTTCAGTCAGTGTCAATTAATAGTGCTAAAATTAAGTTCAAATGTTTATTGTCTTATGAGGGAAATATGGTTTTCAGACAGGGTTTAAAGCACCCATAATGCTTTCCCATGATGTATAGTTATAACCAAAAATTTAGACTAGGACAGGCCTGTTTGCTGTGCCAGAGGAGAGGCTTGCTGCTTTTGAGGGATCTTGGTTGCAGTTCCTGCAGAGACCTATTGGTGGTGCTGCTTTATTCCTCGACAGATGGGCTAAGCAGCCTAGCGTAAACAGGATGTGTACATCAGTGAGAAGGACAAAAAAGGGCATAAGCATATAATGTTGATGTGTGCACATGCATTGTAGTGTCAGACAGAGAATGAATAATGAGTGACATTAACATAATATGAGCACACAGCCTGACTCTGTGGCTGATGCAGATATTGTAGTATGAAGCTGCTCTTTAATGCTTGCCGAGCATCTGCAAGTTGCTGCCTGTGGAGAAGGAAGTATGTCACGACTGTTTCTGCTGCTGCTGCATGAAGCCACAATGTGCAGGATAGCGTAGATAGCTAGAGGACATGTGATATGAATGTATGACAGAAAAAGACAAATTGAACTCCTTTTTAGATAAAGATGAAGCTGTAGGAGAAAATTGTAAGTCTCTGTCAGAAAAGGGAACCTGCTATATGTTTGTATGTATGTATGAAGGACAGAGAGGAAATACAGCGCACATCCACAGTCAGTGCTGCTTGTGTGGGATTCCCTTCTAATGTTAGCTGGATGCGTCACACCAACTCTACTACCGGCCCTGAAGTGTACAGCCAAGGCAGGAGGGAGGAAGGGAGGGCAGAGGGAGTGTCCTAGTTCAGGCTCCATGGTGCAGAGAAATGTAAAGTCGTGATGTTGCGGTTTCCATGGTTACAGTTGACTGATGGATTGCGACAAAGATTTGTTTGTGGATCAGCTGATTGTGATTTTCAAAGAGGGATTCTTATGATATAGTATTCAGGATGGCCTGATGAATATAAGGTGGCACTTTATTGATCCCTGGCAGCAAAGCTAATACAGCTGGGCATCGCCAAGGACGCCACAATACAATACATATGATGATACATGAGTCATAATACCATTTGTCTCACAATAGACTGCAATATTAAAATACTGACAGAATAAACAGCTTAAAATACGACCCACTGCAAGACCTTCATGGACTAATAAAATATACAATATATGATAAATGGGGTACTAAACTGACTAAACCCAATTCAATTCCCTTTCCAATCTATTAAAACAATATTAGCACAATGCACTTGCTTTACATGGTGTAATAAAATGTAGATATGAAAACGAAGTGCATGACTGATATATATCAATACAAAGGGCTACAGAATCAATACAGTATTCCAAAAACATTGCTATATTGAGCTGTATTGATTTTTTTTTCTTGTACAACTCTAGTTACTAACACAGAAAATGACTTACTCTATCAGATAATGACATATGCTCTTAACCAGCGTAGGAAGTTACCAAAAAAGCACTGGTGTCAGTGTTTAGGAATGCCAACAATAGGGCTTTCTGGTGGCTCAGTTGGGCAGCGATTGTGCTGTGTGGCTGTGCTGTCCTGCGTTAAAACCCGGCCAGTTACCTCACATGTCATCTCCCACTTGCACTCCCATTATTTCCTCTCTCTCTCCATTGTCAAACATCATATAAACATGTAAATAAATCCTAGATAGAGTTCAGTGTGCCCATATTTGCCCAGTCAGTACTGGCCTATTTCTCAGCCAGGACAGTAACTGTGTGGCTTCAGATGAAATGAACTGTTAAAACAACAATCACTTCCCTTTTAGCCACATTGGTTTCATGGCTCATTAATAAAGAACTCAGTCATTTAAAATATAGATGAAGAGGTTATGTTGATGAAAGCACATGGCTGAGGAAGTGTGACCATTGCGGCAAACTGAATTACTGGGGAAACCAATGGCCTGTGTTGCACTCTTTGCTCTCCCTCCACTTAACTTATTTCCTTCCTCTGATTCTCCGTTGCTTAATCTCTTCATTACAACTTTCATCCCCTCCTCTCCTCTCCTTCCAGTCAGACCAAGCCTGCAAGGATGGACATGTCCAAGCTGCCCAAGATCCGGGATGAGGAGAGAGAGAGCAAGTTTGGATACGTTCATGGAGTCTCCGGACCAGGTTTCCATCAAACACACACATAGATATTCACTACATGCACATCATACCCTTTAACGACACACAGTCCACTTCTGTACCAACAATACTTTAGCTAGGACAGCAGATCAAAGACGAAGTACTTTTTCTCAGTTTCATTACTCAAATAGTTACTGCTCTTTGGGTTTGGGCAAGTTTTTACCGTGTTTTTTTTTTTTTTAACCTGGATCTCTTTCTCTTTTCCCCTCTCCTCCAGTGGTGACAGCCACAGCCATGGCAGGAGCAGCCATGTACGAGCTGGTTCGTGTGGGCCACAGCGAGCTGGTGGGAGAGATTATCAGACTGGAGGGAGACATGGCCACCATCCAGGTCTACGAGGAGACGTGTATCCTTTTGGGCAGCGTGGTTTTAAAGCTACACCCATTTATTCTGTCACTTCACCTGGTGTCACAGCTCCCATCTTGGGTCATTTTATGGTTATGATTTTGTGTTCCTTCTCATAGGCCCTCAACTGAATTTAATTGGGGGGGTGAAAATAGCACAAATGAAAGCAGACCATGTTATTATGTCAGACACCGCCTCTGTGTGTTTAACTAATATTCGATTACACCTCTTATTTTCATGTGTGCCTCCCTCTAGTGCATAGCCTTACCTCAGGATACACATTTACACACTTCCATCAGTTAGTATATGCTCTGTGCTGCATATGTAAACATATACATTGGAAACATTCCCAGACTCCCATTAAAACCGTGCTGTGTTTTCCTGAGCTGGAGCTCAGCTGGTGTGTCTGTGGGAGATCCTGTGCTGCGTACAGGGAAGCCTCTGTCCGTCGAGCTGGGCCCAGGTATCATGGGCTCCATCTTTGACGGTATCCAGCGCCCCCTAAAGGACATCAATGACCTCACACAGAGCATCTACATCCCCCGAGGTGTCAACATCGGAGCCCTCAACCGAGACCTCAAATGGGAGTTTTCTCCCAGCAAGAGCCTGCGGGTGTGTGTCTGCGTTACTGTTTACACACTGACAAGCTTTCCCACAAATCGTTGAGTCTATTTGATCCATTTCTCTTCCCCTTTCTCTCACTCCTAGGCTGGCAGTCACATCACAGGGGGAGACATCTATGGGATGGTGTATGAGAACTCCCTCATCAAGCACAAGATCATGCTGCCTCCGAAAAACAGAGGCACTGTGACCTACGTGGCCCCCCCTGGAAACTACGATATCACTGTGAGCTCCTCTCTTACTCACTGCTACAGTTTCAAGTGGCTGTTAGATGTTGCGCTGTGTTGACGTTGTCTGCCTTTTCGTCAGGATGTGGTGATGGAGCTGGAATTCGAGGGGGTGAAGGAGAAGTTCACCATGGTGCAGGTGTGGCCCGTCAGACAAGTGCGTCCCGTCACAGAAAAACTGCCAGCCAATCACCCTCTGCTGACTGGACAGAGAGTACTGGACGCCCTCTTCCCGTAAGTCTCTGATCCATCCCTTCAGACCTTTCACTCAGTGTTTTTTCATAGTGCTGATGCATAGAGTCGCCTATTTCAATAATACTTGCTCTTCTTCTCAGCTGTTTCCCATCCTTTGTAGTGTGTTAATACTGTATGTTATAAAGGAATGGTTCACTCAAAATATAAAAAAACAGATTTCCCTCTTTACCCCTAGTGTGGTCTATTCATCCGGTCTGCTGCAATCTTTTTGTTTTGTAATTTGGTGAACTCTTCCTCTAAAAATCAAAAAGAAGACAATCCGCTTGTCTTCTTTTGCTGTGATGAACACAAGTAAAAAGCCTTTATTTAACACTGGCAGTCTTCAATTCCAAAGTGGATGTGTTGATTTATTTCTGCCATAGATATTTCTGGTACCAATTACAGCTCCTAATCTTTTATTTATTTCTGTACGCTACATTTTCCTCTCTGTCTCCCCTTCTCTCTGTGAAGCTGTGTGCAGGGAGGAACCACAGCCATCCCAGGAGCCTTTGGCTGTGGTAAGACTGTCATCTCCCAGTCCCTTTCCAAATACTCCAACAGCGACGTGATCATCTATGTAGGCTGTGGGGAGCGTGGAAATGAGATGTCAGAAGTACTGAGAGACTTCCCTGAGGTGGGTGGCAGTAGTTTCAGTGTTATGACACGAGGAACTCCTGATTTTGTTTGGTGTTTGGGATAACTGACGGTGTGTCTGGCCAACAGCTGACCATGGAGGTGGACGGGAAGACGGAGAGCATCATGAAGAGAACTGCGCTGGTAGCCAACACCTCCAACATGCCTGTGGCTGCCAGAGAAGCCTCTATTTACACAGGTATCTGCCAACATGTCACATGACTCACATAATACTGTGGAATACACATATTGATCATTTACAGACCCTGTAAAATAAAACAGTGTTTATCTTATCACAGTGCTGAGAGCAACATCTATATTCAATCACAGAACAATGGAGCATAATAAAGCTTACAATGGAAACAATCACCATTTTGCTCATTTGCTTTCTTGTGATTGCTTGTAAATTCACTTGCATTGTTTGCTGAATTACATGTGCTAATTCGGGATGTCTCTTCAGGAATCACGCTGTCCGAGTACTTCAGAGACATGGGATTCAACGTGAGCATGATGGCCGACTCCACCTCCCGTTGGGCCGAGGCTCTGAGGGAGATTTCTGGCCGTCTGGCTGAGATGCCTGCTGGTGTGTACACAGCCTGCTGGAGATTATGGCAGATTCAAGCTTGCCGCAGAAAGGAATTTAGCAATGGAGAAAACTTCCTGTTATTGTGAAAATCGGTCCTCACATCGTAGTTGTGAATTTTTACATTGAAACGTCTGCAGTTCTTTTCTTTTATTGACAAAGAGCTACTCTGCCGCTGACCCTGCATGCCAGCACCTGAGGAAAAACTCAAACCAGTTTTGTTTGATAGATAATGGCCAGAATTTTCACTTTTCACTTTCACAAACCACAAATGTACCATTGGACTATGCTGAATTTGTGGAAAAGAAACTGCTCTCTACCAGTCCAAAAAAAATTTCTTTTTAGGAAAGTACACTGAAAGGTGCAACACTCAGTGTCTGAGATAAAAATTACAGCTTTACTCATAGTTACAGTCATATTCAATTCCACCATTTTGGCCACAGCCTTCTCCAGAAGTCATACCAAGTATGTGAACTGATTCTTCCATGGCCTGCTGACTCAACCTGCCATCTGTCTTATTTTTTTTCTTTTTGATGCCTGAGTTCCCCACAAGATGGAGCTAGTGCCTTTTTGTATTTGATAGAAAAAGCCAGTATGACAATGCAGTATTCAGTCCTCTCACTTAATTTGTGATAATAAACTAATTAAGGGCACTAATCTTAGCCAAACATGTATACTGCTGGCTGAGTTTAATTCACATTGTGTCTCTTCACAGACAGTGGTTATCCTGCCTACCTTGGTGCCCGTCTTGCCTCTTTCTATGAGCGTGCTGGAAGGGTGAAGTGTCTGGGCAACCCTGAGAGAGAGGGCAGCGTCAGTATTGTAGGAGCGTGAGTATGACTTTTATCACTAGAGGGAGGCATTGCACTCCTTAATCTTTTATTGAACTGTAAGAAAAACAGTGTTAAGTGATATTAACATGTTTTGTGTTTCCACAGTGTGTCACCTCCTGGTGGTGACTTCTCTGACCCCGTCACTTCAGCCACCCTGGGTATTGTTCAGGTAAATAATCACATATGTACCATCCTTATTAGATAGATCAGCTGTGCTTATTTCTTAAAATGATTATCCTCTTTCCTCTCTCAGGTGTTCTGGGGTCTTGATAAGAAGCTGGCTCAGAGGAAGCACTTCCCCTCTGTGAACTGGCTGATCAGCTACAGCAAGTACACTCGTGCTCTGGATGAGTACTATGACAAGCACTTCCCAGAGTTTGTAGCCCTGCGCACCAAAGCCAAGGAGATCCTGCAGGAGGAGGAGGACCTGGCTGAGATCGTGCAGCTCGTCGGAAAGGTCATTTGACATAACTCCTCATCTCAGAGCCAGTGCACTGACTGCTGGATGAGCAACTTAAATATTGCACATATATGTTCAATGGGTACACTCTTTAAAAACTCTTTAAAACTTAAAAAGCTATAAACTCTTTTGATAACCCAGACATGGAAACAACTATGAGCGTTTTGACAGTGCCTCTGATTATTGATTGCTTTCACAATTTCTCCAAAGCACAGGTGATTGTTTAGGTTTATTTGCACAATAATAAAAGCAGGGGTGATCAAGTTAACACTTAAAAATGCAGTCACAAAAAAATGAAAGAGTTGTTATCAGTGTTATCACAGATGTTGTTGATGACAGTGACATGTCCTAAAACAAACCCACACCTGATTGTCATTCAAACAGGCATCACTGGCAGAAACGGATAAGATCACCTTGGAGGTGGCTAAGCTGATCAAAGACGATTTCCTACAGCAGAACGGTTACACTCCCTATGACAGGTAACACACCCAACTACTCTTGGGCGGGAGGGGGAGAGGAAGGGAAGGGGTGTAAATGTTATAAAATTGTTAGTAATTGTAGAGGATAAGGTGAAGATTAAAAAAAACTCAACAACTACAGCCAAGGTGCCTTTCAGTAAGGCTCAGCTGCTCAAGAGCGGCTTCTTATCGGACAACTGTGGAAGAGAATGGTTAGGGCTCATTGTTTGAAGCAGGGTATTTCTCAAGAGTATAATTTTACAAAATGGAAATATCAATTGCTCAATGAATCGATCAGTAAGAGACCTTATAAGTCTGACTTTTTCGTCTATTTTTTTCAGGTTCTGCCCCTTCTACAAGACGGTGGGCATTCTGTCTAACATGATAGCCTTCTATGACATGGCACGGCACGCAGTAGAGACCACGGCCCAGAGCGACAGCAAGATCACCTGGGCCATGATCAGGGAGCACATGGGAGAAATCCTCTACCGGATCAGCTCTATGAAGTTTAAGGTGTGTGTGTGTCTGTGTGTACCTGCAACATTTCCAGGGGGTATCCCACATGTGTCAGGGAAGTTAGCCAGATATCTTAAAAAGAACAGTGTATATATGTGTGTGTGTGTGTGTGTGTGTGTGTATAATTTAATTAATTGAATTTAAATTAATTAGAGTTAATTAAATAAATTAATAGTTCATAAAGAATATCAGTTTAAGTATATACTTATCCATAATGGACAATTACCCCTTACCATTTGAATTGCACCTAATGCAGTAGTCACATTAGTCATTTTTGATTTGCACCTATAATAAAGGCTATTTATGACCGTGTGCTCCAGTGATTTCTTTTCATCCTTAGTTACTGGTCCTGCTCCTGTGAAGCATCGGTTCTGACTACATAGTGTATTAAGTGGCTCAAGCACAGTGAACTTGCTTTTGTCATTACATGCAGCTGCTGTTTGGCCTCTGCATATTGTTTGACTGTGTGTTTGTGTGTGTGTGTGTACTGCTACAGGACCCAGTGAAGGATGGAGAGGCAAAGATCAAGGCGGAGTACGCCCAGCTGCTGGAGGACATGCAGAACTCCTTCCGTACACTGGAGGAATAAACTTCCACCTCTCACCTTTCCACTTTTCATCTCTGACCCCTCCACTGCAGAATCACATTCCACCACCTTGTACTCCCAAACCCTGTGCTCCTCTGTGCCCCCTTGTGAGTGTGTATGTGTGTGTGCATGTGTGTGCGTGTATGTCTGTGTAATTCCATGTGGAGGGAAAAGAGGAAGATGTACTGTATTCACGATTATTTGTTGCCTCACACAGGCCTACTCTGGATCCTCTGCGTGGTCATCAATCTGACGGTGTGTGTGTGGAGGTGTGTGTGTTTGTATGCAAGAGGGATCTCTTCGCCCCGTTTTCTTTCTTGCTTTGTTTACATGATTTCTGTCTGTAGTCGTGTTGGTCTTCCTGAAGACTTCAGTTGATGTAATTGTCATTCATAGTCCATCTGTACAGAAGAGTATTAAAGATAAATTTAATAAGATCAGTCTATTTATTGCCAGCGTTTTGATGTGAAAGCTTTGTTGTTCTTTCTTTGGTTTTTATGATTGTTTCCAGCTGTGCAGTGCTGTGTATTTGCTGTGTGAATGTGTAAAGAGTCGGACTCCGACGCTGAACTGTCCAATACTTAACATGATGTTACTCCCAAAGAAGTAAAATGTGGGGAAAAAAATCATGACCTATGTGTATGTGTGCTTCATTGTCTCTGTTGATGTAATGCCACGTTTCTCGTTGAACTGGTCTCTCTACATATTCCTCACAGTCTGGAACCATGTGTCACCGGCACAAAGTTTTCTCTGTCATAATGCTTGATGAATAGAAACACACACACAACAATAACATTATGGCACTGATTCATTTGATTTATGCAATTAATGAAAGTAGTACAAACAACTATTTATGCATATTTTAATGTGTCAAAAAGCGATCTCCTAACACTGATTCCACACAACAAAACTGGTTTTACGCTGCAGAAGTTTAATGCTCGCCTCAGGGACTTGAGCACAATCTATGGTAGGCTGTAATTGGCAGCTGGTTGGATCCAATAAGGCTGTATGAAGGAAGAGGCTATTTTTGGAGTCCTTTTCGACTGTTTACTCAAGGTATGCAAAGACCAATGAGCATTAGCAGCAATTAGGTGACGACTCCCTAAAGGTATGTACCTCTAGTTGGATGAGATGTCCCCTTGTGGCACCTGTAGCCAGGCGAGCTGAACTCGTAGGTAACACAATGACGGCAAAAGTCTTGACCGATGAACAGAGCTGTGTGAAGAAGGAGGTCTTGTTCTGAAAATGTCATTACGGCTGCACAAAGAGGATCCAGTCCGTCTCGGGTAGGTGACAAAATCGTTTTCTGACAGGACTGACACTGGACCCGCATTTGGAAACGAACGACAATTTGATAAGATGCGATGCGCCCGTGCCCTTCTGTCGTTGTGACCGGCGCTTTTTACGCACAAGTCTTATAGTAGCATGTGGCTTTACTGATCTGATAGTGACTGTTTGTAGTCTTGGAAATAGAGCTTGACATTTTTTTATCTTTTATGTCTTGACATACAGTAGTTCCTATCAGTTACACAACAGAGACAGAGACAGAGTATGGTGGCTCAGCTAGATTTGGTGTGCCGAAATTCCCAAATTTCTGGGGAATTTCTAGCTAAATGAATACTTAGATAAAGATGCCTCACCACAAGAACAATTTCCCATTTTTCCCCTATTACTCATTTATTTATTTTATAATATGTATGTAATTTTTTTTTTTTTTTTTTTTAAATTTTGTGTCGCTCTAGGCAGTTTCTCCAGGGTTGCACCACAAGACTAACCAGTTCTGGTCATGCTGTCTTCCTCTGTGTGGCTGAATATCCCTGTTTGGTGACATTCACCAAAGTTAAAAATATGCTCTTTGGATTAAACTTCTCAAAGGGCAGACAGAGGTAGATTTTATCCCATAGTTTCCCCTTGACTGAAGACTGAAGAGACTTGATGTTGAACAGTGTTTGAAGTGTTTTAAACATTATCTCCAGCATTGTGGAACAACTTTGCAGGGCTTATATCGCATTGTATTTTATTTTATTTTTTAATCTAACCAGTGCAGGGGAGCAGATGGACCAGGAATCCACCAGGTCAGGATTGGGCAGTGATGATGTTACAGACGAGACAACATCCACTGTGGATGTCAGGTCGAGCTCAGACGAAGAGGAGGTAAAAATGTCACTTTACTGTCGGTATCGACAGAGCTTCACCTACCCCATGGAATAAAACACTCTACTTTTCATTATCATTTAATTTCATTTTCCATTTCTGCTTATCCTAGTTAGGGTTGCGGGGGGTTGGTGGGGGGGCTGGAGCCTATCCCAGCATACCCAGGCGGGGAAACACCCTGGACAGGCCGTCAGTCCGTCACAGACTCTACTTTTCATGGAGATCATATCTGAACTAACTGTCCGCTGACATTTACTGACTTAAATCATCCACTCCTAAATAACCATCACTTGTAACTGCCCTCTAGTGGCTATAAGACTCATTAAACATCGTGCTGCTGCAGCAAATTAAATTATTTCATCATGTACAAGTAGGATTTCTGTTGCCTTTCTGATGCAAAACCCAAAGCTCAAGGCTTGATGCTTTTTTTTCCCATTTTCTCAAACATTGCAGTGCTTTTCATACTCACATCTGGCCTCTTAGTTTTAGTTTCCTCTCTATTTACATAGTAAACATCTTAATTGATTCAGTAAAATTCCAAGACTAAAAAAGGGTGATCTATAACTGAGAGTAGTCAGCATTCTGTGTGCTATATATAAGCAATGTTTCTTTCATCATGACTGAAAAAAGAGACTAGCACTACTTTATACATACTTATGTCTCAGTAATGATCACATCTTGTCTACCAGGCCCCTGATTTTCAGGGACAGTGTCTTGCGGCTCCCCAAGCCCCTCCTACTACCTACAAACAGAGGTGTGAGGAATTTAAAAAGATATTCAAAGAGCTTCCAGAGTCAGAGAGACTCATAGTGGGTGAGTAACACTGGCTGCTTCTCACAGTAATAGTAATAGTAGAGATAGTTTATGGTGAGTTGTGCTGGTGCCTGGTAGGGTTTGACTGATATGGGATTTCGAAGACTGATACTGATACAGATATTTTATTTTTAAGTTGCCCATAGCTGTTATTTTATGGAAATATTCAGCCTTTGCAAAACTTATTCTGCGTTTCCCCAAGGAATTAATTCTTGTAAGCTGAAATAGCATGTAGACAATCCTGTGACACTAAAATTTGTCACTGAGACTCAAACTAATCAAGTTTAGAAGTTCGTTAAGGAGAAGTGACCCACCGCACTTGGGATAGATTACTAGTTAATTTACAAAAAAACATTGCTCAACAATTAAATTAATAAGTAAAATATGCAATGAAAAAGCAAATAGCTTTTAAGGATGCAGCTGTGGTCTGGGAACAGCTATATCAGACATGACTGGTCATCTGATTTTTTTTTTTTTAAGGTCAATATCAGCCTGGTGTATTATCAGTCTAACCTTTGTCCCTAAGGTGCTGTTTAGCAGTTCTTGAACTACAGTACTTAGTTGAAATAGCTACAATGTACATTTAGTGTAAACATGGATTTGTTTTAATATAAGCGGTCATTTTTAGCAGATAATAGCATTGGTTGCCCCCAGGACAAGCAAACAACTATTTTCCAATTCCCCAGCTCAAAAAGCATAAAATATGGCTCTGACTCTATAAACCCTCTCTGCTTCCTATCCCGTCCTTCAAAATTTACCTGTTTCCACAAGTTTCTTTTCAATTCACAAAGTTCTATGTTGTTAGATATTTGCTGCATCTGCAAAGTGCAGTATGGGTATCTCCTCATTAATCTCACCACAGTGACCTACTTTATTATACAATGCATTTGAACGCCTCAGGCAAAGTCATTTGTATGGGTCATTTGCCTGCCTCACCTGCTCTATATATTTATCTCCAGATTACGCATGTGCCCTCCAGCGAGACATCCTCCTGCAGGGACGCCTCTACCTCTCAGAGAACTGGCTCTGTTTCTACAGCAATGTCTTCTGGGGGACGAAGGTAAGGGGGAGGAAGCTCTGAAGCAGATGGAGGGAGGGGAGTTGACAGTGGGGGGGGTTGTAAAGTGTGTACAGTGATGTAAGTAAAAGGCTGGGTAAACTCTGAATAAAACAAAAAACAACCAAATGCAAAAATAATTACGCAAAATAGTGTTCATTCATTTTCTTAGTATTCAGTGTCTATAGTGTATATTATGAATTTTAAAAATAAGGATTTACAGTATATCATTCCTAAAAAGGTGGGCAAACCTTTTGTCATATGAAAAGGAGGGCAAAAAGATTGTGTGTATAGTATTTCCATTTCCATTTTATTATTCAAGGGGATAACTGGCCATGACCGATGTCATGTTGAGATACTGGCAGTGTCTACAATGAAGTTTAATAGCAGAAAATTGTTCAACTACCTAAAGAATCAGTGGTGCATGTCAGATTGTTTTGTCAGACTCTTAGAATCAAAAGGGCTTCTTTCAGCAAATTGAGGGAAAATGGGCACACACACGCACGCACACACACACACAAAGTAAATCACATGACTTCATCACAAAATAACACCTGGAATGCATTGAAAATCACCGCTTGGTGACATCTAGAAATACTTTTTCCTGACATCTAGAAATACTTTTTCCTTTAACACCCTCATAGACAAGTGGCTGTGTTCTGACTGCTGTATCGTAACCTTTCACCTTGTTGCTTTGCCTATTATGTAGATTATACTGAGCCTTAAACACATCATGGCTATGAGCAGAGAGAAAACGGCTCGGCTGATTCCTAATGCCATCCAGATCTGCACAAGCACAGATAAGGTATCACATTCTATTGTATCTAGGTTAGGTTCGGCAACCTTGAACTCTTACTCACTGTTTGTTTTTTTTTATAAACTACTGTGCTATAATTAGAAGAGAGCAGTCATTCACAAGTTATTTCATGCATGACAAACCCATGATCAAAGACTACATTTTTAATGCTTCATGTCTTTTCCCACAGCTGTTCTTCACTTCCTTCTCAGCAAGAGAGAAAAGTTACTTGGGTGTTTTCCGCATGTGGCAAAACACACTGATGGACAAGGTAAGGCCCGGCTCGGCTCACTTGCAGACAGTCATCCATCCCCTACTATCAGTTTGACATGCAAACTGCAGGTACAATGTCCCATTCAGGGGCAGCGATCGTTTCTCATTCATTGTCTTTATGAAACAGCCCGGCCCAGGACTTAAAGGCATTTTGGACAGATCACAGCTGACATGATGGAGGGATTATTAACAACACACTGACTTTACTTTGCTGTCATTCATTATACACCACAGTAACATTTGTCTGTTCAATACTTTGACTCCTGTGACTAAACACTCCCAGAGCAGCAGCAGGTCTGTGACTTTACCCCATTTAGCGGCACTTATCTAATCAGCCAGAGTACATATCATACCGCCAGACCACAGACTGTGTCTTCCTAGTGGTTATCTGATCTGCTATTGCATGTAGGGTAAAGATTTACACATAGCAACAGGGTTCCTGACAGGTTCAACAGAAACCATCTACTGCTTATTGTTCCAAAGCAACTTTTTAATGTTCCAGGGACCCTCATATGGAAAGATACTTTGCTTTGTGTTTAGTATTTGTTTAGGTGTCATTTGAACACTGACAAATAGATTCAAAGTGGTGAGATTAAAACAGTGTTAAATTACTCATTCATTCAGTTTTTGGATAGCAACAATTTCTAGTGAAATTAAGCAATTTCTCATTTTGCTGAGGAGCCCCTTCACGCCACTTTGAAAACCACTATTCCAAATGATAGGCACTGATGTTACTCTGTGTTTAGTGTGCACTGGAATAATTCACCCATGTCAGGGATGTAGATAAACCCACTAAAAGTTAATTAACCGCCATATTTTATTAGCAGGATAGTTTACCCACCATTTTAGACGGGGAAAAATCTTTATAATGTTAATGCATAACCTGTAATAGTATTACAGCAACTGAAGGAAGAGCCGATAGGCCCTTTAAGGCAAAACAAAGGCTCTGAAAAGACAGATTCTATTATTTTGGTGGTTGTTTGTCCTTAGAGGATCAGTGTCATAGTTTTCCAACCTTTGTCACTATGTAGCTGCTTATGCCATTTTGTCCTGGGTGATCACAACATTATAGATGTAATATTCTTGAGCGTATTGCATGTCACCCTACTGCCTACCTACTGGAGCACCCAGAAGGCTATGGGTCCCTCGGGGGTCGGAGGGAGGCACAAACACTCGTATAAAAACACCACCTTCAAAAGTTCATTGACCTCTCAGGTGTGGCTGCGAGGGCCCATTTACATAAAGAAGCTATACCTGCCCAGACAGCGCCGCTGACGCACCAGCTGTGAAACTTGGCAGTCAAAACAGGGACCAGTCCCGTCCGTCCGAACTGTCAGTGAGCTTTAAGCTTCGACAAACACTACGGGCGAATTATCTGTTTTATCTCGGTATGAATCTGGGCGGCGCGTTTTTTTCTTCTTTCCAATTGTCAGAGCAGCTGAAAGCCAGGACTTCCTGAATGGTAACTGTGCGCGGTGCGTCCAGGTTAGATCACAGTCCACCAACCTGTTAGGCGCTCTGCTGCCTGGTCCAGTCAGGGAAAAGTCCACAGACAAGTAAGTGTATACAACCACCAATAAATGTTTACCTTTCTGTTGATTTTAAATGGGTTTAAACCCGAATTGGCTGAACCGGTTGACGCAGCTCCATTTGGCATAAATCGCGAGGCTTACAACTTGTTTATTCCGTTTGTCGATTTTTAGTTTCCACTGCTGTATTTGACAACAGTTTGATTACCACGTCTAGTTTAATCCGGTTTGTTTCGTCATAAAAATTGAGGGCCTCAATTGTTTCCTTTCAACAGCTGTTGCCGCAGGTGCGTCGATATTTGATCACACAGTGATTCAAAGCGATTGAGAAGTTCGTTACGGTTGTTTTGGCTGAAACTGGTCACCTGAGTCGTAAAGGTGTTAGTCAGTGGACACAAGATAATAGAGTTTGTATTTCTCACCCATGGATGTCGGACTGTAGATTATATGTAGTCAAATTGTGAGTCGACTAAAGTAACACACTGTGTGCTTTGCGTTCACATGACATTATTATCAGCCAGAGAGAGTCCTTATTGGGCAAGAGGATATCTACCAGTACTGGATTTCCAAACCTGTCACGCCTCCTAGTTCTTATTTTCAAGTCCCTGTGAACTCCTGTCTCTTATTCTCTCCTTCTTCCTCTTCTCCTTTGTCTTCTTCTTATTTTTCTGTTCTTTTTTTAGCCTCTGACGAGCTCGGAGCTGTGGCAGATGGTTAAACAGCACTATGGGAATGACCTGGGCTTGAGCCATGAAGAGATGGAGAGCTTACAGGTATCAGCAGAATCAGCCATGCAGTCCAGGTAAGCAGCGGGTACCGACTCACCCACACACCCACACACCCACTCATAACACACTGAAATCTATTTTGATCTCGCTCGTCTGTCTCTGTTCAGCCCGACAGTGAGGCCTGGTGTTGTGGAAGACAGCCTGGGGTGTCTGGAGCGCACCCCTTCCCTTCGCCTGCCCGCGGTGGATCAGGG
>OMKZ01015852.1:28439-40040 GCA_900302535.1 Neoniphon sammara | reverse complement strand
TCATAATGTTTTGTAAGCACTTCTTAGTCAGTGAATTCTGTTTTCGCTGTTTCATTTTGTATCATCATCACAGCAGGAGCACAGCCTGTCCTTCCTGGGCAGCCATGTCCGTCTATGTCTGTCTTTTCTCTGTGGCAAGGCTACGCTGTCCCAGTCTGTACATTGCCAATGTCTTTCTCAGTTTTACATCAGATAGTGTGGTCAGATGATTTGCCACAGTGCACTATGTGTTCAGTGCCAAAATGCCAATTCATTTTGTGTTTGGAATTTGTTGTGCCATTTCAGTAAGATTTTTTTTCTTTAGTTAATTTATTTCAGTAATAATATAATTGCTCTGAGGCTGGTTGAAATTTGTGATGTTACTATGTGTTACCATATGTGTTACCCACCCTCAGACAAGTTGGCTGAGGGGATTTCTTTCTATTTAGTACAGACTTAGTTCAACTAAATACAAAAGCCAAAGTTTATTAACATCAAGACAGGAATCCAAGACGTCCACATGAAAGTCCACTGCTCGGCCAAGTTCACTTTAGCATCAATGTAGCTACTTGAAAAGCTACATAGTATATCTATTTATCCTGCAGCTCTATATCCACACTGGGGTTTCTGTAAATTTGGGGAACTGCAACCCTACTAACCAACCAACAGACTATAGCATATACAACAAAAAACATTCTTATATACTTACACTTAATATTAGTGTATAGTATACACTAATATTAAGTGTAAGTATATAAGAATACTTATATTTTTTGGTCCAGATTTTTTTAAGGCCTTCTCTGAAGGCGTAGAAGGCCCTGAAGGTCCCCCCCTGGTGTATACATCTAATACCATGCAGCTCTCCAACATACTGTATGTATAGGGTCCTTAAAAATTGTGGAAGTCCCTCAAAGAAATAGGAGGTGGCACTATTGCCACAAAGAAATCAAGAAACATTAGCTTACCAAAATAATCTGACAGCGCTATTTACTTGTTTACGGTTTTTCTCCTTAAGTTAAGTTTCTAGTGTGTGATCTTAACCAGTTTTAGAAGACAATTACATCTTCCTTTTATGAAGCTGCAGAACCCAAACTTGCAGAGTACAATTGATTTGAAATTTAATCTTGGTCTTAACTTGGGACTAATTTAGGACCAATGACTTGTAGCTTGAAGGCATGATGGTGAACTCATTTGTTAATTAAGAAACTAATTAGGCATAATGAAAATTATTTTTTCCAATCTAAATTATGATTAGTATGCATAATTATAACTTACATTAATATTTTGCACATCTACTCTTTTTTATGCCGTTGAAAAATAAAGACTTGAAGGCAGACAAAGCTCGGTATTAGACTCTTTCCATAACTTATTATTAGACAAAAAAAGAAACTTGGAAAACTATCTTGGTGCTGGTGGCAACATTCCTGCTAATGCAAACTTAGCATCATCTGCTACAGTCATCTTACACCCTGAACAAGGATGAGGTTTATTATAGAATAAAGAAAAAAGAAAAGACATATGCAGAATATTAATCCCAGTTCAATTTAGTTAAGTTCCTTTATTGTATCTAAAGGGAATTCATTTTGAAGCCAGGTGTACAAACATAACAAGCATAGCAATATATAAAGGACCACAGGCATAGATTGTACCCCCAACTTTTCAAAATCATGTGCTTTTAGTCCTTTAGAAGTCTAAATCTGCAGGCTGAGGGATGAAGTTGTAACTTTGAGTTGAGCGGGTTGTCTGGACATTTAAGCATTGACCTCGCTTTCCAGGTGACTTGAAGAATGAATTTATCATTTAGGAGGGTTTGGACAACACCAACAATGTTGCTTTCCACCTTCACCATGTTACTGAGCTGATTTTGGTCCTGAATATTTAAGCTGCCAAACCAATCATGGAAAATGCTAAAACAGATTCAATAACTGACCTGTACAAAAAGACTCATTAACTTCTTGTCCAAATTAAAAGCATGTAAAGCAAAATTGAGCTGCTAATCCAGAGTACTGTGTTTGTATCTCTCCATTCACTTCCATAGTGCTCAAAATAACAATTTAGCACATGCACGAACTCCAACAAAGCGGATTATGCCAATATAAAAATCAACAAATCCAGATATGAATTTTCTGTTGTGTGATTACAATTATTTGTGAAAGTACTATCAGGTCATTTGTTCCTGGCGCAAGGTTACTATGCGGAAGTTCCCTGCAGGCACTACCTGCCAGATCTACTTTCCAATTCAAATAGGAAAATAACAAGAAAAGGGCTGTTTAATTTCCTCAAAAAAGTGGGTACTGGGACATATTGTTTTTTTGTTTGTTTTTTTTATATTGGCATAATCCATTTTATTTGCATTCGTTGATGTGCTAAATTATTTTGGGATCTGTTTTGCTGTGTTATGGAAGTGAATGCTAAGGTACAAATACAGTGTTCAGGATTAGCAGCCCCGGGAAACATGGAGCAACTAATGAGGATATTTCACCACCATGTGACTCATATCTCAGCCAGCTAAATATATGACTACCAAAGTTCAATCTTGCTTGAACTTCCTAAAAAAATGTAGTCTCTGCTGTACCTTTTGGCATATTGTGTTGGTATTCACATCAGAGTGCAGCTTATTATCAATACCCAGGCATTTATAGTTGTCTACAAAATCAATAGACATGCCATCAATATATGTCATTGATGGAGGTTGCGGTGCCTGTGAAAGTAAATGACCAAATCTTTTTTTTTTTTTTCAATGTTGAGTTGTACAAACTGTACAAACTCCTCAGCAACTGCTACATGCTTGGTATCCTCATCCTGTAGCAGGCTAGCTTTCACTGGGTCATTTGAGTTTGAGAATTTGTCTTGGTATTGACTCCTGCAGTGATTTGTATAAAGAATACACAACAGAGGAGAGACAAGAAGCCTCAGGGGAGTCACAGGGAGAGGAACATTGCTGAGACAAAACCCCACTGACCCTTACTTGCTGTGGTCTACATAATAAAAAAAAAAAGTCCAAGATCCACACTACTGAATCAGGATGAAGATTGAAATGCTCTAAAAGTTTTTATCAGCTAAAACATGGGGCTGAACTGTGCTTAAAGCAGATGAGAGATGCCACAAACAGGAGTCTCCCAATATTATGATGTAAAATTAATGACAAACTTTATCAGAACACCGGGGTAATAAAATGGTCTACTTGTTAGTGAAGTTCTATTAGAAATAATTTGAACTGTAGAGAAATGTGAAAAGGGCAAATCAATCTTTCAGTGCACCTGTACTGAAAATAGTTGCAGGACAAGTTGCAACTTCTAGACCATCACTTAATTGGCCTAAGAGGTTACAGACTGGCCTGAGCTTCTTACATTTCATGACATGAGCACAGTTTTATGAGATGTAAACATGTATTCAGTACATGACAAGTGAGAGAAATACATTTTCACACCATGAAATCATTACATGAAGGAGTAATCAGTTTGGCATTGAAGTAATGCAGTGAAAAGAAAGTGTTGTGGTTGAGGGCATGCATTTACCTTGAACCAGGGTTTGTTTCCTAAATCATAGTAGTCAGGTTCTCAGGTCAAAATGCAGAAATCAAGCCAGGAAGAAAGTAAGACATTTCAACAGGCTTTATTAGGCAACAGGTGAGCAACAGGTGATAACAAGGAAGTGCCAAGTAGTTTGACATCAGGTATGCTGATTGAGCCTGATGGAGCAATAGAGGGAAAAAGGACAGAGACAAAGCAAGAGGGAGAGAGGGAGGGAGAGAGAGAGAGACAAGCAGCCTGAGGACAGACTGCAGATGTTTTTCTTATTTAACAATGACCAGAACCTTTTCCTAACCTAAACCTAACCATGACCTTAACCACAGCACTAACCAAAGTTGTTTGCCTAAACTGTTAACAGTTAAAGTGGTGTGTCCAACCTGTGTAATTGACACACAATCCAATTTTAGGTGGAGGAATGTAAACTTGATGCAATATGTGTCTACTGCACACAGCCTGTGTCAGATTTTGTGCCAATTTCATGAAATTTCAGGAGATCTCATTGTTCCAGACATATATGTTCAACAAGGAGCTAATGAATATACTACAGTGTCTTAGTGACATCAGCATCTATTGACGCCTGCCTTCAGGTAAGTGTAAAAATAGAAATACAGTATTCCATATAACTGATTAACCTCTTGCAATATAGAATAAATAATAATACTAGTATTTTTTTTACTTATATAGCACATTACAAAACAAAGTTACAGAGTACTTCATAATCAGGATGGATAAAAGACTGTCACATCAATAAAACACAAAGATAAGTGAAGTAAAACCGTAATTAAATAGAAGTCATGAAAATAATGAATAAAAGGTAATATAAACCATAACCACCCAACCATAACAACAAATGGAATAAATTGTTATCTATTTATTCCATTTGTTGTTATGGTTGGTTTATTCATTTTTCATCCCTAGGCAACAGGAATGAAAAATGAATAAAAGTCAAAGGTAACAAAACACTTAACAATAAAAGTAAGTTTTAAGAGATTTAAAAGATGCTAAAGACTCTTCCAGCCTCAGTTCCTAAAGCAAGTCCTTCCAAGTCCTGGGACCCTCACGGCAAAAATACAGTCACCTTTAAGGTGACACATTGGTGGCATATGACGTGTGTTGAAATGGCTGCCCCATTAATTTCAATGTGCACAACGCACACCGGAGGTGTCTAGACGCATGTCACCGAGCGTCAATTTGACGTGCCTTGACAGTTGATGCCACTGTCCTATTTCTTGAGCATCAAACCTTTCATACAATCAGTGATGAATTGTAACTTACCCATGCCAAAAGGTCCTGGGATAATGGAGTTGACACGCTGGCAGCCAAGTCCTGTTTGAGCTATCACATAACCGCCGCAAGTCCTTAATCCTTTGAAAACCCTAATGAAATTCACTTTATTTCTATCAAAAAAAAAAAAAAAAAAGAATATATAGCTCACAACATATATTTACACAGTCAGGGATGCGAGATGCCATAAAAGCATGTGTAATCCTCCCTGTGTCACTGAAATCAAATAAACTAGTAGTTTCAATATGTTGATAGCTTAATAGGTATTTACATGTCATGGGAGTCATCACTGACAATCCACGAGGTGTGAGAGGGCAGCTGTTAACAGCAACATGGGTGCCAGAGAGCGTGGGTGAAGTTATCAGCAGGAGGCGATTAACTGCTTTCACAACACTTTAGCGGATTCATACATTTCATTTTAGTGGATGAGATTTTTGTTTAATCATCATGCATGCTGAACACACAGGTGTAGTGTAGGTGTATAGTGACATGTGAGTCAGTTCATGCTGTACCTGTGGGTGCTGCACATTTAAAGTGAAATCAGATTGAGCTGGCAGATAACAAATGATCACATCTTCTCTGGTAGAAAACTCTTAAAACATCAGACTGGGGAGATGCTAAGCATATGTGCTGGCAATAAACAAACTACATGAGTAGCTATCTGTTGACCTAGCAACAGTATGGCGGTAAACTGTGTTACAGTGGATGTATAGCAATTTTCACATTTAAAGCTACTGAATATCAACACAAAATATCGGCTATTGTAGCTTTGTTTATTTTAAAAAAGGCCTTGAAAGTGGTCTGTCACTCACTGACTTACTGACTACTGAATGACTTTTTAGAAATAAGAGCCTCCTTGTGGCAACATTAGACACTGCTAGTAATGGTACAGACCTAACCTACTGGAGCCTCCTAGTGGTGACAACCAAACGTTGTTAGGGACAGGGTGCAGCAAGCACCGCCCTGGCTCTTCTATTTTTGCAGCATTACAACAGATTAGGATTTACATCTCACTTTTCTGTCAAGGTTGTTGAAACACACGTGCTGGCAACATCTTTACTAATTTGTCAAAGTGACACCCCTCAGTTGTTTGGCATTTTACTGACGACAAAGGTTAGGAGCATCGAGTGAATTGTTTCATTGTCTCAGGTCTTATATCTGAGAGGACAGCACGTTCTTCCCTCTGCCTGCATACCAGCCAAGAGCTCCTCTAACATTCTGATGATAAAGTACTTCATCCTCTTACTTGAATGCTGACAGCTCTAAGTGGTGACTCTCAGTGATCAGTGCTGCTTATGCTTTGAATGTTGTGCAGTCTTAGAATCATCTCAGCATTATGTGAACCGTGCAGCTTTGTTGGCACCTCTGGCCTTTCATTTACACCACTGATTTAAGCTGGGAATAATGGTGAGAACTGCAATGCTTTAACCTATGCATTAAAGAGGCTGGCTAGGTCTGTCTTGGTGGACCATAAATTAGAACGTCATCTCTTGAGAGCTGCTGGTATTAAAACTTTACACAAACCAACCAAGACCCCAAGTCAAATGAGAGAAGACAGACGGAAGATTAAATCAGGAGGGTGAAAGTAGCTTTCACTGCTCACACAAAACTCCTCATTTCCATATTTTCCAGCAAACACATTTTGCATGTGAGCAATGTGGAGACCTGAGTGCCAAAGCTGTATTGTTGTTATGTGAATATGATGAATGAAATGGCATTGTAATGGATATGCTTAAACACCAGTTGAACAACTCAAACATAGTGGGAAGGCCTCACTGCATGTGGAGCTGCTGCATGCTGACCAGCAGGAGTAACTGGTAAACTTGTCATGCTGCTTTTTCATAGAGATTATCCTAGTTTATACAGATTTTTACAGAGTTTCTTAATGGCTGAAAAAACACAGATATGAACCTATTCTTGATGACAGTTTTCTATTTTTCTCATTCATTTCAGCCTCAAAAATGCTCACACTCTTTCTCATAGATGCCTTTCAAAGCCCTGCACTTTTTATTGCCCTTGCCCCTGTCTTGCTGCGTGGACAATATCCCATTAAATCGTCAGTGACAGACGAATTAAATGATGGTCCAACTTTAAAGAAGCCACGGCCAAGGAAGAAAGCTAAGTCTTTAAAATTTTCCGGGGCCAGATGGGGGCTGATGGAGTGTGACACACTTAAGAAGCTACACATCGTCCCCTTTTACCTTTTAATTCAAAACAGGTCAGTGTGAGACCCTTTCAGAGATGCCGAGCCACTCTTTCGGCTGTTGCAGGGTAGCTACGACAAAGACAGACTGCATGCAGAAATTAAGTGTTAAGTGTGATCTTCAGTAATCCCTTATCCTTGGGCAGAATATCAGAGCTAGGCTAACTCAGGCTCATTCCGAGGACAAATCACATCTTCATTGATTTCCAATCGCTGTCCTTCTTTGTGTACCACAGTCAGTGTAAATCCTAAATCCGGTCAGTAGACATGGTTAAAGAGAGGAAACAAGAGGTCATTTGCCAAACCCCCAGCTTTTAGAGACCATACACTACTATGTCTGTCTCAACAACTCTGTCAAGGGTGTGTGTGTGTGTGTGTGTGTGTGTGCATGCAAGTTTCAAGATTCAAGTTTATTCATCAAGTGTTTAAAAACCCCGTGAGACAGAAATCAGACTATTATTCTTGATGTGTGTAGCAGTTATTTTGAGACGTTAGATTTTGCATTTCATTGAAGAGTAAGAGTTGCACCTACATTTTCAGTACGAGATATTTGAGATGATAATGAAAAGGCAAAGAAGCAGCTATAAGACAAATTTGTCGATAAGATTCTGTCACTTGATGTAACTGACTTGGATGAATGAATGAATGAATGAATGTAGGGATGCTGGCCAACATGAGGGCTTGAACCTAAGTCCTCCATGGTGATGGGTCTGACCGTTAAACACTTTACTCCAACTGGGCAGATTTACTGGGCGGTTTGCCAGGAAAATTGTTGAGCGCATTCATGCTCTCCAGAGAATGAACCCTGTAAATTTTTATGACCTCATGACCTCTCCATCCAGGCCCACCATCAAGCAAAAAATTGTCTTGTACACAATATCTCAATCTATTGGGTGGTTTACCGTGAAATTTAGTGAGCACATCCATAGCTCCCCAGAGGATAAACCCTGACCTCATGACCTTTCCTCTAGCGCCACCCTCAACCCACGATGTACAAGCCCCATTCTCCCACTACTAGCATTCCCTTGACAGGCACCAAGCCAGCAGTGGAGGGCCCGTGCTTGTTACCTTGGAAGCATGCTGCCAGCGCTGAAACTCATACAGTATGTGTGCACATCAGTGCAGAGCGCCTCTGAGGCAATGTAGTGAGGGAGAAAATGGTCTAGTGGGATTACACACAAATTCATGTGCACATACTCACACTACAATGGCCCAAGACAGACAATAGAGAAACAGTACCTGGAATGCCTGCTTGGTGTCACACCAAGACCTGCAAGATATGACCAAACTTCTAAAATTCTACCAAGAATTTACATAGACCTACAATGGAGACACAGGCCTTAGACAGTGTAGGTGAAACCTTGGTTTAATGTCTCATTTAATTTTATTGTACAGTGCATGTAGTTCAAAATGATACCTGCATTACACCTACTGTACTTAATGCTACACTGGATTTGTTATGCACATATGCACATATTTATGGATAAAAAATTATCACTGCTTTGATAGTCATCTCCTTAGTAACATTATGCTTGTCTGCATGTGTAAATGCCTTCCTTACAGAAATAGCCAAACCCCAGGCTCAGTAACAGAATTGTTAAATACACACAAGAATAAATCATCTTTGTAGCTTGGCAAGACTAAGGAAAGCTTCCGTGCACCACCACAATTCAATATGTGGTGTTATGTATAGATAAGTTATTAGCTATGACCAGATCAGAGATCATAGGTTAGTTTGTTGAACATAACCCTCCAGAACAATAAAGGTTGGAATGAAAGTGAGAGCTTCTAATCAAGATTGGCTACTCATTGCAACTGCAAATAACATTTTTTAACATCTGTTATTTGTAAAATTTGGCTGCATTCAAAAACCCTACAATTGCCAATGAGATACCCTTTTTTGTCAGTCTGATCAAAAAATGACAGCCTGGCAAGTATATGAATCTGTTTTCATAATTATGACAGGAATCAAACAAAACAAATTTATTCTTAATTGGGTTTAAACAAACATAATGAGCACACTGCTGGATAGATCTCTAGCGCTGGATTTTCCAGACAGTTGCTTTCATACTTTGCTTCCACTTGAGCAGGTAATATCGTGATCAGAACCTAAGGAAATTTTCTTGCTGCCTTGGCAAGCTCAGTGAATCATTCTCAAGAGTGACAATCTGTATATTGAGCCAGGAGTTGTTGTTTTTTTTTTTTTCCAGGCTGGCATGGAGAAGTTACTTGGGAGATCATTACCATGGTGGTGAGATCCTTTAATGCATGAATGCAAGAACATGCATCAAGTGTAGTGCAATGTCCATGGCGCTGCTTCTCTAGGATTTTGGCAGAATCACCACACCCTTACGCGCATGCATGCATGAACACACACTCAAATTCTCACTCAGCACTGTAGGTCACTGAGTGAGTATATGAGTGTGTGTCTGTTTGTGGTGGTCCACAAACAGACCACCATGCTCATTAATAACACACATACATATTCATATATTCATACAGTGTACCTACGCTGCATTTGTGAGTGTGTGGGGAAGGAAATGTTATTGTGCATGTGAGTGTGTGCAGCAGTCAGAGAAGGAGAGAGATAAAAGTAGGACCAGCTAGATGGAGATGTATGCAGAGGTTGCACTCCCACTCTTTAACAGCAGGAAGTCTATAGCTTCCTCTCCAGTCAGTAAGGAGGGTTGTTTAGACCAGCTCTGCATGTGCAATGTGTCAACAGTGTTTATGTGTATGTGCATTCACCACACATCTCAAAGACACACGTTAATATTCATATTAACATTAGATCAACAGACTAATAAAAATACACATGCAGGCAGACAGAAATGTGTGCAGACAAACACACACACACACACACTGACACAGTAACAGCTAGTGAACAATCTGTGATGGTTTCAAGGACATGAAAGCAACAGTATGATGGACAGCCACAGTCATCGGACACTGCCTCATATCATAACACTCGACAGGTGCACAAATACACATGTTAAAATGACTCAGCCACGCATATGTGCAGTGAAATAACTCATAAATACATGCAGTGGCACAACTGTGCAGCAGTCATTATCAGAAATATAACCAAGGCTGGAATTCAAATTTTTCACCTGTGTATTTGTTTGTGTGATCTGTTGTTTTCATGATCTTTAGGTCTTGCAATTTACATAATGAGGCCTTGTTTGTGATCCTATTTTGCTTCCTACTGTTCTTCACACCTGCCAGTACAGATTTGCCTAAGATGATTGATTACCCGCGTAGTCCTTAAAAATAATGCTGCATGTTGTTGCCACTGACATTTTGATGCTGTAGTCTCCCCTCTCTCCATTTAAATACATGGATATGGAAGTGTTTCCTTTACATTTCAATGTCCAGTCTGTGTGTACACATAATTCAAGAGCAATACATGATTGAAACTTCAAACTTACACCACAAGTTCCCTCAATAGATTCAATGATCCAATTAGATTGTGGAGCACCTTACTCCATAACTTTGCATGCTAATGATGAATAATTGTGGAACAATAGGCAGCTGAAGTGCCTCTTGTTTGGAGTAGGTATGATGTGAGCTGGGGATTATTGGGGATTTGGTTCCACATTAGTTTTTGTGCTAGCTGCATCTTGAGAGCTCATCATTTATAGGTATTAAATTATGATCAAATAAGTAAATAGTGTTAACACTGGCTCCACGCTTGCACATTACATGTAACTTCAGTTTAGAAAGTTAATTATTCATCATTAATTTTGCATTTTGTGAGTAGCAGTGGCAATTTCCTTGTGGTGGTGGCGGCCCATAATTGCTGAATAAATATATGGGAAACACTGGTGTGAAGTCACATCAGCAGTGATTACCAGCCACAGAGGAGTATAAAGAAGATGCAAATGAAGTACAGAGGGAACCTCAAGTCCTGCTGCAAGCCATTAATGACTGATGCCCCCTCTTGTGGAGCAGAAGATAATAATGTGTTTCATGGCTTTAGACACATCAACAGCTGAGCAGTCCTGCTCTGGGAGGTCAGATTTTTTTTTTTTTTTTAATCATCACTGCACACGTTTTTCAGTGAAAACAGAATTCCAGGGTGGAATAGCATATACACGAATTAAGTGGGGTTTGGGGATAGCCTCTTTTTCTTGTACCTTTCTTCTGGACATAAATAACACTGGCATTGCAAAACAGGTAAGACAACTTCATTCCAAGCAGTACATATCTATGCATGTATGCAAAAATAATTGAAGTATGTGAAACCTTTCCCTTTCTTTCATATGTGCACATATTTTGAAAGTGGCTGAGTGGAGCGTTACACACTACACATTAAATGAAGTGTTTAACTGGAGAAAATGCTATTTTTTCTCAAGTGCCAGCATAGAGAGAAAAATTTAATTGCTGAAGCCAAGTAACTCTGACCATCCATCAACAGATTATCTGTTATAAAATTAATTACTACGTAGCTCCAGGGCTGCGGTAGCTTTTACAGCACAATGAAAACATGTAAGTGAACAACTTGAATGGGGCTATTGTTTTGTGGGTGTAGGGGGGCGGGCTGTGTGTGTGTGTGTGTGTGTGTGTGTGTGTGTGTGTGTGTGTGTGTGTGTGTGTGTGGGG
>OMKZ01015851.1:0-10272 GCA_900302535.1 Neoniphon sammara | reverse complement strand
TTTCATGCTGCTTCTCCTTTTAGCTGTTTTACAAGTGTCCTCAGTACATCTGAGGATCTGCATTGAAAAAAAAAAAAAAAAAAAAAAAAAAAAAAAAAAAAAAAACACTTCTCCAGGCAGAACTGTGACGCACAAAAGGACACACCATCTCCTCTCAAATGACCTTTTATTGCTGGGGAAGGATACAGAGTTGGCAGGCCCCTGAGCCTGTTTGGAGATATACAACAGCAGTAGGACCAACCTCGCTGCCAAGTGGAGGCAGGGGCAACTGGCTTACTCTTCAACATCAATCAATAGCCACTTTCCCAGAGGACAACTAAGTAGTGCGTGTCAATACCAGGGCCAACAGAAAACATTTATAAACATGGGGAGGAACACAGTAATTTAATAAATTTGAAACTATAGCCCAGCTGACAATTCATCTCTGCTGACAACGGGATCCGGTAACAATGACAGCGATGTTGTGGAAAACAATAAGAAAAATGAAAATGGAAAAAAAGAAAGCCCTGGACAGCCCTGTTAAAGTGATAGTTCACCCATTTAAAAAAAAACTTGATATTATTTATTCTGGAGGTTATTTTTAAGAATGTTAGCTGTGGGGGAAGTAACACATTAGCTAGCACAACCAGCACAGAGAGCTGATAGAGAAAATAGTTCTACTGTTGATTTTTTAAAAAACGGTCAACTTTTTTATGCCATTTTGGTTTACAAAAATTCTGACACATATCATCTAACCCAAACTTTGTTTATTTATCAACTGAAGTGGATTAAGGCAGTTATTTTTAAGAATGTTAACCAGAGGGGAAGTACAATTAAATGGCAGGTGGCTAACAGTTAGCATTTGGAGCATCCAGCTAGTTTTCGGGGTCTGGTAACGATGAGAAGAAGATGGCACCACCACTGTCCTCTATAACAGCTATGTGGGGGTAAGTAAAATAATATCAAGTTTTTTCAAAATGGGTGAACTATCCCTTTAATGAAAACCAAGTTAAACAGGCTTCACAATGATCTGTCATTCATCTATGCAGCAGGTCTGAGTCATTGCACTTATTCCTCTCTTCTTGTACCTTTGTGTGATGAGAATATGTAAGCTAAGTAAGAGAAAAAATCATAACACTCATAATACACTCATAATATACTACGGATATGTTTACAATTGTAAGCATAAGAAATGTAATTAACTTAATATAAGTTGCAGCAGTTCCTTTATGTTTAGTTCCAGCTTAGCACAGCAGAATGGTTGGTTTGAATCAGTGGTACGGTTAATAAATTGGCTCTGCCATGCATATGTGGCAGTGATTAATGATGAAATTTTGTCGAAATAACTGAAACGCAGACACCCAGCTGGTACCAAGCACCAGTCGCTGTAAATAGTGGAAATTTCTCATCTCTAACTTTGGTGTAACTCATACCAGTGCCCTGTGACTAAAGCATTTCCTTCCCAATCTGTTTGTGTGAGTGCGAGTAGATGTGTGTCAGAGGGTAAATAGGTTGGTTGGAGCTGCTTTTATTTGATGTCACAGCTGCCATCTGCAGGCGTTTTGCAGTGGCCATTTTGCCTTCAGGCCAGTAGGTGTTTGATTCAGTTCACATGGGATGTAAAATGGTGCAAAAGTACAAGTCAAACGGGCAGTGGACAGAGCTCGAGCATGGCCTACAGCGCACCATAACACCCTTGTCTGTGTGATCCACTGAGCGAGCTGGCTGGGTGACACAGCCGTGCTGTTGACATGGCCCGCCCGATACTGAAAGCACTTACTGCCCACTACCTCACCCTGGTCAGACACTGATGGGATACAAAGATGCAGTGCCTCTAACAGACCTCCATTCTAAAGTATGACTAAAAAAAAGCTGAATATTGGATTTTGGGGCTTTTACTATGTTGGATGACTGTCTGTCTTGTGTGAGTAATAAGAGGTTTAGTGAAAATATACGGAGAGAGTGCCATAAAACGAAGGACCAAGCTTCTTATAAACTCTTATACATTCTACATTCTGAGAGATGATTTTGGCTTGAGTCGGTAACGGAGGCAGAACCAACATTTCTCTGTGTGTGTGAGTAAGTGTGTGTGTGTGTGCACATAAGTATGGGATGAGTTTGCGGTGTGGGGGTGTGAAAAGTGCACAATATTGAAATTCAGCATATCCACTTAGCGCTTTTGAAATTCAGCACATTTAGCTACTACATACCTCCAGGTGCCCATATAGTGCAAAAAAAAAAGAAAAAAAAAGAGTGTTTTCAGAGCCAAATGTGCGGCTTGTGATTGTGTATGCTGTGGTTGAGTGTTTTGGGAAGATGGGAGGTTGGGAACATCATCCATATATGTTCATAAAGACAGTGAGATATATGGGCATTCCCTGTCATTCCATCTGGGTCACCGTGGCGACATGAGTTAAGGGCAGCCTGCTATCTTATTCCACAGCTGCACCCTTTCCCTCTTATTGCTGCACCTCGTGCCTGTTGCCTGATCGGTATACTTAGCAGAACGTCATGTACCCTTACAGTTGAGACTATATGGGATATGCATGTGTGATATGTAGATATAGATACAAGTTTATTACACAGACCTCGGCAGACATGCACATTATGCAATGCGTTTTGTATATACTGGAGGAACCCATGCAGACATTACCCACAGCCATGAAAGCAACCAGCAAGAAATGTTCTGAGGCATCTAAGCATACTGCTTTAGTAGGCAACTTACAGTTACAGTACATGGGTCACTATCTTGAAATCATACTTGTGGCATACAGTTATACCACTACATGCATAGTTATGCATAATGCTATGAGACAAGATTACTGCCTTACACCCCTTTACATGAAGAGGAAGAGTAAGCAAACACACACTCGTACACATAAATCTACACAACATTCATACACACACACACACACACACACACACACACAGAGTACACAAGATTCATTCCTGAGTTTCTTATTTCAGTGGTGTGATGCACATGTATTACACTAACACTAAAGGCCTGTTCTCCTGTTAAGATCCAAAATCACGTTTATGAGATGCAACAGGAAGAACTTCACAATAAAGGGCAAGTAGATAGTGAACTTAGCACCCAGCAGTGCCGCTCAGCTCTTTATAATTTGTCGGTTCATTTGTTACAGAGATTAAAATTGTGCATTTAGTTAAGTTTGGAACGAGCCCAACAAATATGCACATCAGTGCCAGTACATGTTTTGCAGACATTTAAGTTACTTTTGCAGATATAGATGACAGATTTAGGAGCAGATGAACTAATCTTTTTTAATCACATTTCATTGATACTTGTACCAAATAAATTTCTACACATAATTCGCCCCAATTGCACACTAATATTTTTGGAAGTTCCTCTATCTCATTGCTCACAATCTAATATGCACAGTCCAATGTTATACATGGATGGATAGTTTATCAAGTGAAAGCCACTTAAAATCAACATAATTATACCATGCTAATATAACCTCGGGTTTTGTTTGTTTGTTTGTTTAAATCTCTTTTAGCCTTTGTGGGCTATTCTTCCAGGTTTCTGTCTTCCAGTTTTCCAGTTTTATGTGCATACATCTTGAGTCCATAAAAAGTCCAAAACTTGCAATAAAATCTTCACAATATAGGATGCAGCAACAAGCTGCCAATCGAGTGAGCTTTTGGGTCCGTCAAAAGCTAAGCCTCGTCCTCAACTGAGTAATTATCAGACATGCATGGCTGTACACAGACATGGTGTGAAGTTGCAGCACATATAGCATGTTTAGTGCAAATTTCAAAATTAGAGTGATTTTCAGACAAATCAGCACACATGAAACAATCCCAAAGGGCCTTCAGGTGTAACATACAGTTGAATAGTGGAGTCATGAGGCTAAATCTGGTAGTTAAAACCGATCAGTAATGAATATTTATCTAAATATCACTCCTGAAATTCTATCCATAAACTGTCACGCTATTGAAATGTGACCTTCACGTGTTGCGTGCTGCAAACTCATGCCATGTTTGTGTACGACTGCTCTTGCACAGATGGACCAGTGCCAGATTTAGAAGTCTTGCAAGCCGTGATTGAGGCTTACTATGTTTATTTTGTTAACAAAATAGAGCTTTTGAGTAATTCTTCTTACATATGTTTTAAATAGCTACAGAAGTCGTATCAGAACATTGAGCACAAATTTTTAGTTGCCCTTTAAGTGACCCTCTAGGTTTTTACCCCAACTATAATCAGACTCAAGAAGTAAGTAAAACTGAATTGCAGTGATATTGTGAGGCAGTTTGGGATAAATCTAACTAGGATTATTTCTTTCTTTTTTCTTGTCACTTATGTTATGGCTAACAGTCGCTGTCAGGGCCAGTGGGGTGGTGCAGCAGGAAGACAGTAGGCGAGAAATATGTCAGTGTTGATTTATACTGCGTTCAGCTTCTCCACAGAGCCAACTTTATGACCTCAACTGTAAACTGAGGGATATCAGTCCTCAAACAAAGCATATGTTGATATCAGAGTTCAGCGATATTTGTCAGTGTGGGCTGAAAGGAATATCCTACTGTGCTTCCTTAAAGCATTAGCTGTGTTATTGCTGTAGAACTGCCAGCAGCTGTAAATTCATTACAGTAACCCTACACTCCAAACAAATGATTTCACTCCACCCCGAGTGGAATAAAATCACTATCAATTCAATCTATTCAAAATGTACATAAAAACAGTAATTTGCTTATTAATGATGGAGCATTAATTACTCTCAAATGATTAAGCTCTGTGGCATTTCTTTTAATCTTTTGTATGTTGCAGAAAATCCCCTTTCTGAGCTTAATGAATTCAATTTGTCGATTGGCCCCAAATTTAATACACACCTAGTAAGGCTTTTTGGTGCATCAACAGTGCATGCAGAAACAGAGAGGAGAGGACACTGCATCCTAACCAGTTACCCAACAGAGAGAAGATGGAGTGGAAATCACTTATCACATTCTTCTGTTTACCTGCCATCCAGCAGGGCCCACTGCCAAAACAGTCATCAGCAGTAGGCACATGTTGTCTGGGCCAGCACACAAGCTCACAAACAAATCCTCAGAAGAAATACCTCGACTGGAGATCATTTCTGGGCTAACAGATAAGGGAGAGTAAACTCCCAATACAGAAACACACACCAAAAACACAGATTAACACAGTCGCGTCTGCTCACTCACGTGAGTGCACATATGCATGAGCGCACATACAGCTACACTGCACACTCTCTTCTGTGCATGTGTATATGTGATTACATGCACGTATGATTACAGAAATATGTCCTATCCTTTCACACAGATGAGTAGAATGACCACGCCACTCTCATATAGAGGCTTTGTGTCACAAATCTCCCAACAAGGCGGGTGCCATCATGGAGTCCCATCAGAGAATTAGCCGTGTGCAAATAATACAACAAACAGTTTGTAAGAACATTGCTGTGGTGGTGTTGTCTTTCCATTGAGTGGATTGTCTAAAAATGTAGATATTTTGTCAAATATAAGTTACTTTGCAAAAGGAAACTCCTTGTTTTGGTCCTGTCAATACTCCAGTGTAGCTTGAGAAGAATACACTCAGTTAACCCAAACAAACAACTGTTTTTTTGCTTCATTTGCCAGCTAATTAGCCATCAGGTTAATTAAGCAAAACAGCCAATGTTAACATGCAACTAATAGCCACCACTACTTGCACTAGTGTCTGCTAGCTATATTAGCTAATGTGTATCTATGTTCTAAGGTCCTATATCTTCTTAATGTCCCTTTTTCAAATTGAAACAGCTCCATGTTCCCTCAGTTCCATGTTCCTTTAACAAAACATGGTGAATAATGTCCATACTGCTGGTAAATGCATAATCTGATAACTGAAATGGTGTTTAAGGACAAGCTGCTTCCAAAGATTCTTATGTGAACACCCATGAGTCATACATTGTCTAAAAAATTTTTTAGATATTATTTGCATGAGGCTGTTTTCAGTTTGAATAAATTACATTGAACATACGTTCTGGGAATATAAGACCTTGGGAACATAGGGTGGACCCAACCAAAACAGTGATAGTATTATTTTCCAGTCAACAGAGCTGACATTATTGCAACACAAAAATATGATTCTTATATTTCAATGGCAAAATTACTGTTGCAAAGTAAAACCCTAGCCCAGTTAAATCTGACTGATGGTCTGAGGTGGTATTTAATGACCATTTGTGTTCTTTTGCTGGTCTTGGCTCAGCAGAGTTGGTCTGATGCTGGTTAAGGTTGTAAATGAGACCACTGATGCTGGTAGACCAGCAATGATCAGCATGTGCTCAAACATATGCTAAACTAGTAAGTCAGCTACACCTGCATCTATGGTTATAGTAAGACCAGCATTGCCGACAGCCAGCGGAGCAAGCTTGAAAACAGCATCGAAATGAACAATTTCTATCGGATTCTGTTGAGAAGTCGTACTGCACACAGCCAATGTTTCCTAAGAGCCGAGGACCTCCACTATGGCAGCCAGACTGTGCTTTACATCACCTGGAAGCCTTCTATAGATGAGTAGAATGACATTCCCACTAGAATGGTCCATCTCACTCTCAGTGACAACCATGCAGAGTTCCTTGTTAAATCCTCTCTTTTCCCTTTCAGACACTCGGTTTGATTGGAGGTTCACTATAGACTTCACAGACAGTCCTCAAGTTCAGCGGAGGCACTATGGCTAAGGGGATTGCACGGCAGCCAGGGTGGAACCAATCAATCAAACAGTATGTGAGGTTTTCAAATTCCCGTTGCCATGGTTACTCCCGGCCCCCGTGTTTCGAGCCGTCCCGCCGGTCTCCCCCTCGTCATCCGGATCGAGCTGCTCATCTTTTTTCTTTATGTACCGCTCATAGAGCACCATGATAACGCCCATTACCCAGGCAGACACGGTGCCAGCAGCAAAGATGACAAAGCCGATAACGATGAAGAAAAGGTAGTCCCAGGAGCCCAGGCTCTGGTGGCACAACGTCCGTAGCTGGAGGCCCACCTCACCAAGACGACGGCTTTGCATGTCAGCAGGCGTGCCACACACCGTCTGGCCTTCATCTGCAACACAGACACACACACACACACACACACACACACACAAGGTACACAGGATATGGATTAATCACAGAACACTAGAATAGAACACATTGAAGTTTCAGATAAGAAAGTACACTGTATCATCTGTAACACGCATCCTGTAATGCAGGACAAGGTTTTCCATTCTTTCTGACTCAGGAAAACTGCTGGACTAAATGTGAATAAATGTGTCAGCAGTCCTGAAGTGGCATCTTTCAGACGATTCAGTCACGTTGTTCTGAAGTACTTTAAGCCCACAGATTGTGCATTGTTTAATTTAAGACAGTGACATTCCTAATACATGAATCCAAAAACAATGACATACTCATAATTCATATTGTCCATTTTCCTTGTTGAGTTCTCAGTCTAAAAAATATTGTTTTTGTATCAAAGCAGACTAATCAAACGATAAACATGATGGGTTCAAAAGTGTGTTTATAACTGCAGATTATCAGTGCAAATGAGCAACTTTAATCCCCTCTAAAGTCACAGGAATTCTAGTCAGCAAACACATCCGTAACTTGTAATTAGCTTATGATTCAAAGGATCCTTTGAAGTTGTGAGAACTTCATCAAAATGCAAAGGTAACTCGGCAAGAAAAAGTGATATCACTATTTCATGCCATTAAGCGTCTGTTAAATAATGCAAGCATATTACTTCATATCAGCTTACATAACATTTGTGAGAGGTGTACAGCAGCATTCTGAGCTGATAGCACATCTAGATTCACACAAATAAAAGACTAACATAGAAAACTGCGCCACACAACAACATTGTCTTCCTTCTCAAAAACCACAAGGTATTAGAAGTTCCCTGTGCACTAGTGTCTCAAGTTGATGCAGCATTAAATTATGACAAATTCGTGGGTGAAATATTCAAACTCTTTTCTCCTCCACAGGATTTAAAAGTAAATCAGGTTTTTGTGTCCTCCTAGAATTGTAGGTATTAAGGTTTCTCGTCAGCAGGCGCTAGGTATGATTACGACTAAGACCTTGCTGAAATCCACAAATCCTAATAAAAATGTTGAGTTGGTTTTTGTCAGAAAACTAGATGGATTCAAACTTCAAAGGCCTATCAGTCAAAATTTATCCTGCATGTAGTGAAATTAAATACGCCACATGAAGGGTGCTGATGGATGTTGAACTCTGCAACGGATGACAGGAGAGGCTTTTGGCAGAAAATAATCCTGAAGCCTGAATGTTTTGTTACAGTGAGCAGAAACTGGGTGCAATACCCTCAGTGCTGCTGTCTCCATCTCAGCGGCCATTGTTTTTAATAGGCTTTTGTTGTTTCACAGCTTTTTGTGCTTGGGGGAATTCCCATAGGAGGAGATCAAAAGACTTGGAAGTTTCTGAGCGGGGAGCTGTGTTCTGCGCCCCTATTTTCTACACCAGCAGCCTTCGCTTAGCTTTGTTCTGGTGTATTGTGATATGAAAATTGGTTTGGGCATACATATATGCCTACTGAATGGGTGGATATTTCAGAAATAGAGACACTGTGCTGCTTTGACTATATGAACACCTTTCAAAATATTGGAGAAAATGGTGGACAGACAGATAAAAATGATTCAAAAACAGAAAATGGTTAAAGCAACTAAGTAGGCAGCAATATTCAATGTATTACACAGTTTAAAGTCTATCTTTGCAAAATAAATAAATAACAATACTGTGACAATACTACATAGTGTTGCAGAGCTGTTTCATGTCCACTCTCACATCATTCTCCCCACTAAATTAATTTGTAAAACTGAAGTACATTTAAAGTGATGTATTGAAAGCTTCAGTGCCCATAGCAATAAATGTAGATGCACAGTGCACAAAGCAACAGCTTCATAATACTGTACGCCTTTTGCACAAGCCTTGTCTCACTTGTCTCAAGTCATAATGATCCCTATTTAATCTTTCTTGTCCCCTTCACTACATCCGGCATTTGCAACTGAAGTGGATTTGACAGGGCGAAAGAGATCATACTGTAGCTTTCACTTGAATTCCAGCTTATTTCATAGAAAGAGCAAAATGTCCTAATATTTTATACATGCGGTGCATATATCTGTATTTCTTCTTATCCCTCTTCTTATTAAGAGAAGCTATTCAGTGTCTCGCAGATCTGAAGAATAGTGTGCAGCTAAAAAACACGAGGACAGTATGCTTTTCTAAGCCGTATCCACCACAGAGAATTCGAAGTGTGCTCTGATCCCCTGAAAAGCTCCTGCTGTGCAGTGTTCCCACAATATGCTGTCAGACTCTCATTATAACACACACATACACATTTACACATGCAGACACACACACCAGACTCTCATCACACTTGCATGCACACGCGCACACACACACATACACACCACCCCCACCATGAGATTTGACACAAGCAGCTATATTCTCTTCCTCTTTGCCTGTCCTTACAGTTTGTTGCCGGACTCTGCTGGTGTAAGTGTGCATGTGTACATGTGTGCATATGTGCATGTGAGTGTGTGTGTGTGTGTGTGTGTGTGTGTGTGTGTGTGCCTCACAGCTAGGAAGGAAACCCTTCTGGCTTCAGCCCCCAAAGGGACTGGCATCAAAGGAGAGGGCTTTCCCTCTCTCCATGCCCGTCCACGCTCCACTCTATTTCTAGACGCTCTCCTTATATAACAGCAGAGAGAGTGCTAATCTAGCCAGGAAGGCGAGACAGAGAGGAGAATCTGTTAGTTCCTTCCTGAAGGTTTATTCCTCTCTCTATTGATGCGTTTTCTAAGCCGGGGAGACAAGCGAGCTGTGTTGCATGGACCAGGTGAGACCCAGATGAGAGATAACAAGGCTTGGGAGGCAGAGCACACTGCCTAAACACAGACGTCTCCAAAATGCTGTCCTTCTGTTTTCCCCCTTAAGCCCTATATGTGCGCCTTATCTGTCTATGTCTGTGGGTCTGTATGAATCTGTGAATTTGTGTGCCTGTGTGTTTGAGTGTGTGTATGTATGTGTGTGTTTATGTATTTGCACGTGTGCGTATGTTGTGGTCTGAGAAAAAAATTGTAACTGCACAGAGAATGAGATAGTGCTTGTGTCTGCATGTGTGAGGGAAAGAGAGAAAGAGGGAGTGTGTGTGTGTGTGTGTGTGTGAGAAGCAGACAGAAAGGCGTGGAACTGTAAATTAAGTATTAGGGCTCTGCACACCTTAATTCCCCTAAGCCGTGCATGTTGCTAAAGGCATTTTGTCTGAGCGAACAAACCAAGCTGC